>PVKB01000513.1:595715-710066 GCA_004027205.1 Ctenodactylus gundi | reverse complement strand
CCCCCCCGACGCTCGCCCCGCCCCGCCCCTAGGCCCTGGCGCTGCCGCGGAGTCCGACGCCAGGAAGTGCCGCCCGCCAGCTTGTCCGTGCTGGGTGACGTTGGTCGGCCCCGCCTTTGGCGGGCAGGGGATTTTCCCTTGGCCTCCAGCACGTGGAGGGTACCGCGGAGCCGGTGCCTGTCCCTGACGATGCCCCGGCTCTGTCCTGCTTGCTCCAGGGAACTGAGCGAGGCCCCGTTATAGTTTTCCTGATAATTCAGAGGGTCCTAACTTTTCAGTGAGGTGTTGGATGCCTACCTTGCTTGGAGCCAAGTATCAGTGTTCACCCGAACGTCAGTGCGATCACGGGAAGTGTTTCACTTTTTCTTAGATTTGTGTAAGAACTAATGTTTTTCTAAAGTCGTTTTTTAAGCTGATCTCAGTGGTGCAGGCCTGTAATCCTAGCACTCTGGGAGGCCAAGGCAGGGGGATCTCAACTGCAAGCACCTTCTCGGCAATTTAAGCCAGACAGTCTCTAAATGAAAATAGAAAATTACCTTTCCCCCTATAGGTGGTGTGCTAAATTTTTTAAATTGATAAGTGTCAAGCAGCTAATAAAATCAAGGAGTATAGAAAAGCCTGACCTTTTGTATTTAAGTCCGCGAGGTTCTGTTGGACAACCATCTTTAAATGAGATACATAAAAGTATTGGGTGTTGCTAGGCACTATTTTGTGAGCCTTACAAATGTGAATTCATTTAACAACAACTGCAGCAATAAATGATTGTCCCCATTTTTTAAGATGGGGAAACAGCATTTAAAGGCAAAGTTAGGGCTAGAGACTTAAGTCAGTGGTGAAAGTGCTCGCGTAGCACTTGCTCGGCCCTAAATTAGATTCCACCTCACCACATAAAGATTGGCTGGACATGGGGTGCTTGTGTACAATCCCAGTACTCAGGAGGTGAGGCAAGAGCCTTGCCATGAGTTCAAGGCCAGCCTGGGCTACACAGCCCAGGGCTAGCTTTCACCACAAAGGGAGAGAGACTCTCAATGACTCAAAAAAAAAAAAAAAAAAAAAAAAAAAAAAAAAAAAAAAAAAAAAAAAAAAAAAAAAAAAAAAAAAAAAAAAAAAAAAAAAAAAAAAAAAAAAAAAAAAAAAGCAAAAAACAAAAAAACATAGAAAGGGCAAAGTGGAATCCAAACTCTGACAGTGTGTAGTAATAGTTAGGCCACAATGACCTGAAACATTCCTACAACTTTGGTTTAATTCTTTATGTAAATGTTTTGGTTCTGAAAATTCATGAGAATTAAACTAATTATCTGTTTGACTGGCAGACAGTGGCTTTAATAGAGAGTCCAAAGGGAGCCTGATGAAGCATGAATATGTTTATTATGGGACAGCAACAGTGTCACCACACCCACATGAGTCATTCATACACAAAAGAACTGGTATGGGTTCTAGACAGGTTACTAGATTTTAGAATTGCTGCAGAGTTTTCATTCTTTTTTTGTGGGGCTGGGGATGGGACTTTGTGTGTGTCTGTGGAGGGCGGGGGGGCGGTGATTTTGAGGTAGTCTCAAGAAGTTGCCTGGTTAGGCGCAAATTTAAATATCCTCCTGCCTTAGAGTGCTGGAATTACAGGCTTGCACCAATGGGCCTGCTTAGTATACATCTTGTTAAGGACTTAAAATACATCATTTCCATTTTCAATACATTTCCCAAAAGTCTTACTTCTTATATGCTAATTTAAGATTAGCATATGGGAGGTTGAGGCAGGATTGCCAGTTCAAAACTAGCCTGGGCAACTTTGTGACTTAATGAGATCCTGTCTCAAAAAAGTAATTAGGGTTATAAGGCTCTGTGTTGATTTTCCCAGCACCACACAGGCTGGCACACACCTGTAATCCCAGCACTTAGGACCCTAAGGCAGAAGGATTGCCATGTGTTTGAGGCCAGCCTGGACTACAGAGCAAGACCTTGAATCATAAGAAAGTTTAATTAGTTAACTAAAATACAAAAGGGCTGAGGATGCAGCTCAGTATGAAGATCCAGGTTTCAATCCCTAGGAGTGAAAAAAACCAGATTCCTCTTGAGGATATAGTACTAATCAAAAGGCAGCAGAACATAGTTTTGTGTTCATTTTATATTATGATAAAAATTTATGTTGCTCATGGAAATCCTCACAATTCAGTTGGAAAGTTGGTTTTTAATTTTGTTTGAATTGGAAGAAATACTGAGTATCTCAGACTGTTGGCAGTGATTGCTCCTTGGTATGCGTATTTCCAACAACGTGGAACAGAATTATACAGCTTAGTGACTTAGGCTTGGTCTCAAGAAGAAGGAGATGCTGAGAAGGTAGTTCAGTATAAAAGGTCCTGGGCTGAATCTCTAATATCACAAAAAAGCACAAACAGTCTGTACTAAGAAACATAATGACCAACTTAATTTTAAAGAAAGCCTGTTTTGTGAAACAAGGATAGTTTTTTTTTTTTTTTTTTTTTTTTAAGGAAAGTGTATCAAACATACACTTTTAGAGTCATTTTGTGTGTGTTGTGCTAGATATGGACCCCAGGACATTTGCACTATGCTACGTCCCCAGCCCATATTTTGGTTTTGATTTTGAGATCTTGCTAAATTGCTACATTGCCCAGTTTGGGCTCTAACTTGTAATTCTCCTGCCTCAGCCTCCTAGAGTGCTGTGATTACCAACCTGCACTGCTCCCTAACAGGCTAGAGTCCTTTTTCTTGTAACCCAAAGTCAATTAGTATTTGGGAGAAAGTGTCACTGGGAAGCCTGGGAGTCCGGTGACCCGTCTTGAGTCTTTGTTCCCTTCATGAAAGAGCTCAAACCAGACATGCTGGCTGTTACATAAAGTGTAAGTAAAGTTGATTGCAAAATTATAAGCTTTCAGTGTGTCAGAGAGAATGCATCTTCAACAGTGAAGAAGGGCTGGGCCTGGGGGTACAGGTCTGTCATTCCAGCACGGTGGGAGCCTGAGGCCACAGAATCTCAAGTTCTAGCCCAGTCTGGCCTATTAGGTGAGACCTTGTCTCGAATTCAAAAATAAAGATGGGCTGGGGATATAGTTCAGTGTGAAGGCCCCATGCCACCACCACCACCACCGAACAGAGACAAAAAAAAAAAGAGTGCAGAGAAGGTGAGCATGCACCAAAGTGGCAGGTGAACTGACTGAGGTCAAGGTTGCATTTATGCGATTAATGGGATTGAGCAAGGAAAGCCTGTTCTTTTGCAAGAAAACTGAGTTGTGCTGACCTACTTCTGGGAGGAGTAGATCCCTGTTTCTTTGGATGTTTGTGTTTGGTTGTGAGTCCTTGAGGGTTTTCTTACCCCTCACTTACTGTCTGGCCTTTGCACAGGCAGAGGGGGCATTATCAGCAGGGTCAGAGGAGTTACATTTCCTTGAGCTTAAATTTGAAACCACAGGTTTGTGTGACTCTTACCTACAGCGAGTGATCAAGAAACCCCAGATTGTTGTGGTTACTTATTTTTAGCTGTGACAAAATGTGCAACATCCACAATTTAAGGGAAAAAAGATTTATGTAGCTCACAGTTTCAGAAGGTCTCTCACACACCATGTGCTTTCATTGAGCAGCTGTCCACAGTGGAGGTACATGGCAGCAGCAGAGGCTGGAGAGCTGCTCCCCCAACAGGGTGGGTGCCCTTCCCTCATTTTCTAGTCCTCAGATCAGTAACAAAATACCTGAATGCTCTGTCCTGGGCTCCCCCAGTCATATCAGATTGATCCAGTCCCTCCAGGTTAAACCCCTTCCAGCCAAGCTCTACCTCCCTATAACACACAATTCCAAATACATGAGGCTTTTAGGGGACACTCAATAGCCAGACCATAGCACAGTCACACACAGACACACACACAGACACACACACAGACACACACACACACACACACACACACACACACACACACACACACAATCTTTAATTTTCCTGTCGCCCTCAGCTGCCTGTCTCTAGGCCAGCTAATGACGAACTTCCTGCCTAACAGAGCATATAATTTACCAATGTCAAGACCTAGTAATACCTTTAGGAATTTCTCTTTCTTTCCTTTTTTTTTTTTTCTTTTTCTTTTTCTTTTTTTTTTTTTTTGACAGTGTCTCACTTTGTAGTTCAGGCTGGTTCTGAACTCACTATGTAGTCCAGGCTGGCCTTGAATTTGCTGCAATCCTCCTAATCTCAGCCTTGTGGGTGCTGGAATTACAGGTATGCCCAGCCATGCCTAGCTATTATTTGGTGTGAATATTGAACCAGGGGCTTGCTCTTCCTAGGCAAGCACTCTAATCATGGAGCTACACCCTTAGGCCCTATAATTTCTTAAGTATATATGCAGAACTGCCAAAATTTTGAATAGGTTTGTAAGAATTAATGCCTATTTTACCAAATAAGAACACATTTTTAAAAATAATAAAGCGAGAGTGTCTCTTATGGCACCTGCCAGTTAAAGGACCATAAGCAACTCAAAAAGTGACAATTTAGCAACACAATTTAGTTATGTTTACACATATTAAAACAACAGTCAAACCAGCCTGTTGGCCCAGGCTTGTAATCCCAGCACTCTAAGAGGCTGAGGCTAGAGGATTACAAATTCCAGTCCTACTTGGGCAATTTGGCAAAAAACCTGTTTCAAAATAAAAAAATAAATGGGCCATGGTGACACAGGCCTGTAATCCCAGTACTCTGGGAAGCTGAGGCAGGAGGACCACAGATTCCAGTCTAGCCTGGTCAATTTCGCCATTTAAGGTGACTATCGCAACATAAGAAATAACAATTGGCCAGAAATGCTCCACCCACCATCAGATGACATCCTTGTGACCTCCAGATAAACTCCTTGGAATGTTTGCTAAGCCAGACAGCCTCCAGCCTCTAGCTACCCTTAAACTAAGAATGTGGCAAAGATACCATCAGAGGCCTATGGATGAGCTTCCTTCCCTTCCTCGCTGTAGTCTACCTACGTGACCTTCTCCTGCCACACCAATTGGTAAATTGATTGATTTATGTCTTGCTTTTTTTCTGTGAGTGTAAAAGCTTGTGCAGCCTCCTCTGTATGGAGCATATCAGAAGGGCTAGGATGTATCTCAGTGTAAAGGCCAAATCAATTTAACATTTTTTATTTTTAGTAGGGCATGGTGACCTGTGTCTTTAGTCCCAGAAGTTTTTGTTCTGTTTTGTTTTTTGTTTTGAGTCTGAGTCTTGCTCTGTAGTCCAAGCTGGTCATGAACTCAATATGGAGCCCAAACTGGCATCAGTCTCACAGAAGTCCCCCTGCTTCTAGAGTCCTGGGATTATAGGAATGCATCAACATACCCGGTTTGTGTAGTGCTGGGGAATCAAGCTATTAGTGGTTGTGGTGTCAGGCCCCAATTTCCTGAGGCCTCCTCAATGAGTTTGTGTTACCATGGGCTTGAAGAAATTAGTCATGGAAGATGGGAAGTTTTGAAGAGAACACTGTTTTTCCTAGCTCCTTGAGATGTAGTGAGAGGTTGTTTGAGATTCTTCTTTTTAAATATAGAAAGGGAAAGGAAAATAGAAGGAAGGTAAAGCTTCTTCTGGATTTGTTCTTTTTTTGTGAGACAAGGTCTCGCTCTGTAGCCCATGCTGGTCCTGAGCTTACTATGGAGCCCAGGCTGGCCTGGGATTCACAGCAATCCTCCTGCCTCAGCTTCCCAAGGGCTGGGATTATGCTGGTGTATGCTGCTATACCCAGTTTATGTGATGCTGGGGAATTGAACTCATGCACTTTAGCCACTGAGCCATTCCTCCGGCCCCTTGTATAGTATTCTTGTTCCCAGCCTCCTTTGCCCTCAGCTTCCTGGCTGCCATGGCTGGAGTAGCCATCTTCTACTATGCCCTCTCCCTGTGTGTTTCTGCCTTGGAGCCAGCAACTTGGACTGAATCTACTAGGGCCATGAGCCAAAATAAATCTCTTCTTTTTTTTTAACTTATGGGTGCTAAATGTTTTGTCCCAGTGATGGGAAAGTGGTTAACACAGTTACTCATTGGTAATGTGCAAACCCAAGCAAAGAGCCACAGGTTTTAGCAAAAACTGCTTATAGCCCTAATTGTCTTAGAAGAAAAAACAAATCTTATTTATTTATTTAGATAATGTCTCTCTCTTTGTAGTCCAAGATAGTCCTGAATTCACTATATTATCTAGGCTGGCCTTGAACTCACCACAGTACTCTTACCCTTAGCCTTCTGTGCACTGGGATTACAGACATGCATTGTTATTTCCAGCTAATTTTTTTGTGGTGCTGGGGAATTGAACCCAGGGACCTGTGCCTGCTAGGCAAACACTTTAACTATTGAGCTATGCCCCCAGCCTGAAAACACAAATCTTGCTTTTAATGAGCAACAGGTCCCACGGGTCTGTTTGTCCACAGTTCCTATGGTAGTTTCTGACTGTATCAGCTCGGCCCTAGGTTCTCTCCCCAGAACTGATTTTCTTTTTCCTTTTCGTAAAATTGATTTAATCTTTCTGGTATCCTATACTCCTTTGGAAAATATGGGTGGGGAAACAGAACAAAGCAAATAAGAAAAACGAACACTTTTAACTTGCCAGTTAAAAATCCCTATTTGAACTTACAATTTTTATGTATTTTTATTATTATATTTATGTGATACATAATGTTTACAATGAACTTGAGTATTTTGTACATGTGTATATCACATCAACATTACAATCCCTTCCCATTTTTGGGCCTCCTTCCCCTACCCCTTACCCGCTAACTACCACTATCGCACCCATTTGGTTCTATACAATACCTGTATTCAGGGTTTCCATATCAAAGAAACCATACAATATTTGACGTATTTTATATTCTGCATCTGACTTACTTCACTACACAAATCACCACTCTTTAGCTCAGCTTCCCACTCCTAGAATGGGCTGCAGTGGCCATATCTTGATGCCTCTTCTCTGTGCCTTTCCGTGGGATGATTTGCCAAAAGTTCTTTTTTTTTTTTTTTTGTATCTTAGTATATTTTTGTTAAGATTCTATAACATAGCCTCAACCACCAGCCCGCATAAGAAAAGAAATATTACAATGAAATTCATAGGACTAGAAAATATGAGAAAGAAAAAGAGATGTTAAATTTCAAATTTCTTAGCTGAGTATTGAAAGGTAAATGTTTTTACATTCAAAATATATTTAGGTTATCATTACATCAATCAGTTTCCTTAGGATAAACTTATCATATATCAAGTAAGTGAATTGCTACATTAAATGAACTTATGTCTATATCACAAGGGTAAATTATACATAAGCAATAGACATAATGGCATACTTAGTTATTTAAGAATTTTTTGACTTCCATAAATTATTTAATCACATATCACTACTTACTAACATTTTTCCAGGTTTGTTTTATCATTTTATCTGCCTATCCATCCATAAACTCGTGCATACATATTTTTAAAAGATTTTATACAATATCCCATTTTGAATATATTGTTATGTTTTACAAACTCATACACTATTAAAATAAAAATTATGGGAGGACATTTCACAGATTTTATGAGAAAGCTGGTACTATTTTAGTAGAATACCAATTAAATGATTCAAATACCAATCTTTTTTTGGTACACTTTCTCTTTAGATGGTTCCTTTCTTCTGTATTTTTTGGTGCTGCTTGTCTCTCTGTCTTTCTCAAAGAGTCCTTCAAGTATTTTCTGCAATGCTGGGCTAGTGATCACACCTTTCTTTAGGGATTCTTGGTCATGAAAATTTTTTACTTCTCCATCAGTTTTCAGTGATAATTTTGCTGGATATAACAATCTGGGATGATACTTACTGTCTTTTAAAGCTTGAAAGATTTTGCTTCAGGCTCTGCTGGCCTTTAAAGCTTATGTTGAGAAATCTGCAGTAATTCGAATGTGTTGGCCTTGGCAGAATAATGTCTGTTTTTCTCCTGTTGCTTTTAATATTCGTTCTTTATATTCCTGAAGATTTGTTTATGATGTGTTGTGGTGAGTCTCATTGCTAGTTGAGGTTATTTGGCGTTCTATAAGCTTCTTGTATCTGAAAATTAATTTCTTTTTCTAGGTTTGGGAAATTTTCTTGCATGATTTCAGTGAATAAATCCTTTATACCTTTGGTGATGTCTTCTGCTCTTTCTCCCACTCCCACAATTCTGAGATTGGTACTCTTTGAATCATCCATCATCTGTTGTATCCAGCTACTTTGTTCATTTCTAATTTTAGAGTCATGCCTAATTACAGTATTTGTTTTCTCAGCCTTGTCTCCAAGGTCTGAAATTCTGTCCTCACAATGTTTGAGTCAGCTTCCCCTGCTTTCAAATGTATTTTTTATCTCCTGAATTTCAGCTAGATTTCTTTTAAAAATTCCCATTTCTCTATCAAAATGTTCCTTCATATCGCACATTTTCTCATTTCCTTTAGCCAACTTTTTTATTTGTGGCTTCTGTATGCTCAGTAAGTTTTTTATCCATGAGGACTGCTATTTGTTTAGTAAGTTTCTCTTTAAGCCCATTGATTATTGCTTGCATTTCTTTTCGGATATATTGCTTGAACTGGATGTTGGACTCCTTTATTTGCTTTTTGATTGTCTTCCCTATGTGTTCCATTATTTCAAGGCCCATGGCATTAATTTCTGGAGTCTTAGGCATTTTTGTGGGTGTCCTATTGCCTTATCTTCTATCCATGTGTCTGTTGTTGAGGGGCTACACTTTAAAGGCCTAGCTGAGAGGTTTCTTTGAATGAGTATGAGGGTGTGTGTTTGGAGGCAAAATTTCTCTTAGTTCTTTGCCAGGAGTAGGCAGTGAGGGAGGACCTAAGAGTCTGATGGCCTCTGAGGTGCAATGATCACTCCTAGGCTCCTCAGCAAAGTTCTCATGCCTGTTCTGGCATCCCTCCCACAAGTGTGGGACTCTCCACTCTCAGAGGTGCTCCCACTACAGCTCCACCCCCCACCAGTCATTCAGGAGGTCAGCAGCCTTTTTTTTCCACAACTGTCTCTTTTGCCAGTTTCTTCGTAGGCACTGTTTAAGAGTGGCCCCACAAGCCCTGGTGTGCTCTTCTGAGCTCTCTTTGACTCTAAACAGTTCAGTCGCAGGATTTTGCTGCCAAGCACTGCTTTTGATCTGGGCTCCAGGAGGCCTTTTCTAGGGGGAGCTATAGTACAAACTATCTGTCGGCTCCATTTTTTGAGGCAGGGCCTACCAGCTGCTGTCAATTCTCACTTCTTTTGGTCAGAGGTTATAGGCCAGCTTCCCTCCCTCCGAGGTTGCAGGGCAGCTCCCAGCTGTTTGCATTTGGCCTGGGGCTGCTTCCTGGGCTGGTGTTTACCTCCATTTCCCATGTGTTTTCAGGGTTTCTGGTCTTCCTGTGGCCTCATTTCAATTGTTGAGGTGCTCTCCCCCACCCCACCCCATCCTAGATACATTGAACAGGTGTTTTTTTTACTATAATCTCCCAAATCTTTTTTTTTTGTTTACTTATTTATTTTTGCAGCAATAAAGATTGAATCCAAGGCCTTTGCACTGAGATACATTTCTTGTACCTCTTCTTTTTTTGTGATCCTGGAAATCAAGCTCAAAGCATTCACACTGAACTGCATCCTCACCCCATTTTTATTTCTATTTTTTGATTTTGAGATAGTGTCTTGCTAAACTGCCCAGGCTCAGTCCTTTAATTTTTTTTTCTTTTGAATTTGAGAAAAGGTCTTGTTAAATTACCCAAAATGGATTGTGTTTGTGATCTTACTGCCTCAGCTTCCCCAAGGGCTGGCTTATAGGCATGTGCCACTGTGAATGCCCAGAAGAATCCTCATAGTTCTTTCTCTTCCTCCTCCACTTTTATCATCTCTTTGTTTGCCACTGATTAAAAAAAAAACATCTCAACCTACTCTTATTTAGAATAAGTGTTCATTTCCCAGACAAAAACTCTGCTTTACTTTTTCAGCCTGTAACTTGGTAGTCTGGGAGGCTGAGATAGGAGGATCACCAGTTCAAGTCCATCCTAGGCAACTTAGTGACCATTAAGACCCTGCCTCAAAATACAAGTAAAAGAAGAAGAAGAAGAAGAAGAAGAAGAAGAAGAAGAAGGAAAGAAAGAAAGAAAAAAGTGAAGAAAAAGGCCTAAGGACATAGTTCAGTTTAAAGGTATCCCTGGGCTCGATCCCCAGTACCAAAAAACAAATGAAACAAAGCCAAACCAAACAAAAAGCAACATCTCTAAATTTATGTCATTTCAACAGGAGTTTAAGGCCATTCCCTTCCTTTCTCAACATGCATATACATGTCCACACACATCTATCTCATATTTGCAAAGCTGTTACTCAGAATGTGAATTTACAAGCCGGGCATGGGGGTGTATCTCTATAATCCCAGCTTCTTGGGATATTGAGGTGGGAGGATTGTTAACTTGAAGGCCAGCCTGGGAAACTTAATGAGACTAACTCAAAATAAATTTGAAAAGAACTGGGAACACAGCATTCCTAAAACCCTGGGGTCAATCCCTGGCATGACGAAAGAAAAACAAGAGAGCTTTACTTTTCCAATAAACTTCTTTTACCTTTTTTTAAAAAAAATAGGAACTTAAAAGCTCTCTGGGCTGTAAGCAGTCAATAATTAATGAAAACGATTGCAAAATGCGAGCTTTTCTTAAGGTGAAGAAGAATTGGATTGCAGTCTCAGCATAGGGCAGCACCCTGTGCATTGGCTCTGGTGTGCCCCCCCATCCCCCACCCCAAGTAGAGCACAAGGGCTTCTGCGGAGAGAAGGCTGATGCCAAGTGCACAGACCCACCTAGGTCTGCGTTGGTAATTGGGAGCTAGCTGGGGAGGTGCTCAGGGAGGCTTTGAATCATCAGTTCTTAGGTTCTTTGGCTGCTGCTCTTTGTAGAACAATCTGGGACATGTCATCTGAGAAATCCACTGGTTACTTGCAGGGAGAGAAGGGCTCTAAGTGAGAGAGGCCCCATGCATTCTCTTCTTTCCTCAGCAGGGGCAGGGAAAAGGAGCAAATGATCCTCAGAGAAAGAGGAGTTCTGATGAAAGCGGACTCCTGGGGAGCGTGGGGTGAGGATTTAATGGTGGCCTTGCTACCTATAACATGAGGCTGTGTGCTTCAGGATGGCACAATCATCCCATTTTAATGAATAACCACCAACACAAAGGAGGTGAACCGGAGAAACCTGAATTTGTAGGCAGCCTCTTGAAACAGAAATCGCCTGGGTACCTGTTGCAGAATCACACGGGTGCAGTGTGTGAGGAATGTGCCACTCCTAGTGTTTCTTCTGTTTGCATGTCAATATTGTAGTGGAGCAAACACAGGAGTCAGGGAAACTACTAGGACCTCAGCTCCCAGGAGCATTGAGTCGTTCTGGCACAAGAGGACGGCTGTGTGTTGGTCAGCTTGCTGTCACATTAAGGGGATAGTGAAGATCCAAAGTGTGATATGTCATTTTTTTTAATTTGTCAGGTATTTATCTGTATAAACTGTCACACTGCTAAGGTCTGGATCTTGCCTGTCTCCTGAAGGCTCAGTTGTTAGATGTTTGGGCCCTGGCTTGGTGCCATTGGAGGTGGTAGAGACTTTAAGATGGCATCTAGGGGAAGATCTTTGGGTCACTGGGGTGTGGAACTCTGGTCCCTTCCTTTTACTCTTTTGCTTCTTGGTTGTAAGATGAATGGTTTTGCTTTGCCGCACAAATCCCCATGATATGCTACTGTGCGTAGTCTACTGTGACCAATTGATCTTGGACTGAAACTTTAAAGACAATACACTGTTGTAAAGCATTTGAGGCTCGAGCATAGCTCTGTGACAAGACTGCTTGCCTAGGATGTGTGAGGCCTCGAGTTCAATCACCCAGCACCATGTAAGCTGGACATGGTGACCCAAGCCTGTAGTCCCACCATGTGGGAGTCTGAGGCAGAAGGATTGCTGTCAGTTCTAGGCTAGTCTGAGAATTCAAGACCAGTGTGGACTACAGAGCAAGACCCTGTCTCAAAAAACAAAAGCAAAAACATTTCTTTTTTAGGTTAATTATTTCAAGTATTTGTTACCGTACTGAAGAGCTGACTAATATAGGCAATCGAAGAGGTAAGGTCATGAGTTTTGGGTGAAGCTAGGTAAGTACAGCTGGGAGGTATTTCATGTTTTGATGCCTGTCCTACTTTTTTATTTTTACAAGGAAAATAAAATTTTATGGAAAATCAGGGTGAAATCCTTGTGCTTTATCTTCTCATTTCTGTCCCTTCCTATAAGCAGAGAAGGGGCTGAGGATCCCTCAGATAGGGACCCTTGTGTCACTTTGCACCCAGTAAACCCTAGATCCAGGCCAGCCCTTTTATCCTCTTCTGTACTAGTGATTGAACACAGGGCCTTTTTTTCTGAGCTACACCCCCAGCCACTTTTTATTGTTTATTTGAAACACAATCTCATTGATTGAGACATGATCTCACTTGAATTTACGATCCTCCTACCTCAACCTCCCAATGTTCTGGGATTGCAGGCCTGTACCACTGAGTGTGGCCAGGCCAGTTACCTGTTGTGTGGTGAGGGTGAGAGAAGCCGTCAGTTGCCATGCCCAGAGAGGGTGTCCATATGAAGCCACCTTTAGCCAGCTCCACTGTATGAGGGCAGTCTGTCTTGTAACCGGTCGCAGGAAGAGGAGGTGGCTCAGAAAGAGATTTTTCCATTTGTTGAGGTGGATCCAGTTTCCTCAGCTCACTTCACAGAGATGAGGCCAGCCCAGGCCTTGGCCACCGGACCATGCCCAGCAAACATCAGCTGCTCCTAGCCAATCAGGTCCTCTTTTCTGGATGGCAAGAAAGTAGAGTGAAAGTTGTCTTCCCAGCAGTAGCCTGGAGGTGCACATAGTGGAGGGAGACCTTTCCTCTGTGATCCAAGGTGGGCTATGCGGGATGGCTGGGTAGCCTATAGGATTTGCTTGAAAGTGCCTTGAAATGCTCTTACTGGTTTTATTGCAGTCAACCTGCATGGACAGCTAATGGTTGGAGAAAATTATAAAAACATGTTTGAGGTTCAACAGTTAGGCTAAGTGGAATTTTTTTTTTCCCCAGATAGAGTCTCACTCTGTAGTCTGGGCTGGGCCTGAATTCTCTAAGTAGTCCAGACTAGCCTTGAACTCTTGGTATAAATTTTCCTACCACAGTCTCTTGATTGATGGGATTACAGGCATCTGCCACCACGCCTACTTCCTTTTTTTTCTGAGACAGTCTTACTCAGTAGCCCAGGCAGGTCCTAAACTTGCTATATAACCCTCACAACAATTCTCCTGCCTCAGCCTCCTGGCTACTGGAATGCACCAACACACCCAATTTGTGTGGTGCAGGGGAATTAAACTCAGGGCCTTGTGCTTGCTAGGCAAGACTCCAACTGCTATACTATTCCACTAGCCCCTTGAATAATTCTTTATGTGGTATTTGAGGATCAAATCCAGGGCTTTGTGCATGCTAGGCAAGTAATCTAACCAGTAAACTACATTCTCAGCCCTGGTAGTCTTTTTTATGAAGTAAAATGTGTAGAATTGTGGTACAGTACATTTGGCATAGGTTGCTCTCTTGACTTTTCTTTCTGTTAAAAAAAAATCAAGACTACCTCTCTAGTCATTGAATACTTTTTTTTGGTAGTATTGGGAATTGAACCCAGAGCCTTCACGCTGAGCTGTATCCTGAGCCCATACATATACATATATCCCTCCCCGCCCCCCCACCGCCGCCCCCCACCCTTTGAGACAGGGTCTCACTAAGTTTCCTAGGCTGAGCTGGGACTTGAGATCTTCCTGCGTCAGACTTTTAGAGCAGCGGGTGAGACTAGAGGCATGCGCCTCCACATCTGACTAATCAGGCACCATTTTATTTGCTTGTCTCTTAGGATCCAGTCTTTTGGAAACGTGCATGTGGACTGTACCTTAACTACTGGTTTGCCCCATGAAATGCCTTTTGTGTTCCTGGGTCCACAGTCCTGCTCTGTGCAGTCCTTGCTTTAGTTTGGATGTGGTGTGAGCAGGTTCCCATGCTGGAAGCTCGGTCACGGTGTGGTGGTATTGAGGTGGCAGAATCTTTAAGAGGTGGAGCCTGGTAGAAGGGGTTAAGTCAGGAGACAATTAGAAGAGATCAGTGCTGGTCTTAATTCTCTGAGGAATGGGTTATTATAAAGCAAGTTCAGGGTTTTTATTTTATTTTATTTTATTTTTTGAGTCAGGGTCTTGTTCTGTAACCCAGGCTGGTATAGGCCAGGCTAGGCTTTCCTACCTCAGACTTCCAAGTGCTGGGATTACAACTGTGTGCTACCACATTAGCTAATCGTTCTATGGTTCTGGGGGATCAAAGTCAGGACCTTTGTACACTAGGCAAGTGCTCTAACCACGGAGCTGCCCCGCAGTCAGCTGTGTGGCTCCATCTTGCCTCCTGTCTTAGTATCTGTTCCCTTCCATATGCACTGCCAGTGTGACACCGGACCATGCTGTGATGTCGTGTCATGAGAATCCTCTGCCAGCTTCAGTGGAGTCACTCCGT
Source organism: Ctenodactylus gundi (assembly GCA_004027205.1). Taxonomy (NCBI): domain Eukaryota; kingdom Metazoa; phylum Chordata; class Mammalia; order Rodentia; family Ctenodactylidae; genus Ctenodactylus; species Ctenodactylus gundi. The sequence continues at coordinate 695,549 of PVKB01000513.1, read as the reverse complement.
CCACTGATGGGCCCCTGTGGGTCCAGTGGACCCCTGGGGGGCTGAGGCTACAGCCCAGCAACATTGCCCACCACCTCGGGCCGGTGCTGGCGGAGTCTCCCGAGAGGATGGGAGGGGAAATATGGCAGGGAAGAGGGGTGGGAGGGGTGGGAGGTCCTAAGGAGCTTTCTTGCTGTTGATCCTGCTTTTGCTGTTCCAATGCGTGGTCTATACGCCAACGGCCTTGCCCAGGGGTTGGTGACTTTTACGGTGCTACAGTGCTAGTCATCTCTGCTCTGTGAGTAAACCGAGTGAACTCATTTACTCTCCCAGCTGGGCTGGGCCCGGTTGCTCTTTGGGCTGTTGGCACCCTCTCAGTTTGGAGGCGGATGTTGTTTATGTCTCTTGGGGAAATTTATGTGACATATAGCCAGAAAAGCTCTTACCAGGGTAGGGTAGAGAAGATGCCAGCTCTGGAACTGTGAGCTAAATAAACCTCTTTTAAAAATAAAGAGCCCACATATTATAACATCAGAAAATAGACCAAGATGCTCACGAGAGAAACTGTTCTGCTGCCAGAATTATGCCCTTAGGGTACCTCTCTGGTAGGCTGCTCTGCCAGAGGTACGGTGTTAACATTTGTGGAGCAATGCTAACTAGCTGTATTTCCCCCTCTGGTACCAGGGAGGGAACCCATGATCATCACCCTGAGCCTCATCCCCAGCCCTTTCCTTTATATATATATATTTTGAGACAGGTTCTCACTAAGTTGTGAAGCTGGCCAGGCTGGGCTTGAGCTTGAAGTTTTCCTGCCTCAGCCTCCCAGAGTACTGGAATTACAGTGTGCGCTAATATATATGGCCTGTTCCTAAACTGCTTCAAGAGACTCCCCGTTGGTTGGAACGGGGCTTGTGGCCTTTGACCTCTCCCCACTGAATAACCAGCTTGATCTGCTTTTAGCTGTGTCTACCTCCCCCCCCCCACGCCCACCCCCATGGGGCCAAAGTGTGAAGAGGAAGTAGTTGTGGTTGTCCGTAACTTATTTCAAATGGTAAAGAAAGGACTGTCTCAAAAGTCACGTAGACCATGAATCCCAGGGAGTTTGGAGGAGCAGGTAGGGCAAGGGAGGTGTGGATCCTGGACAGAGGGTGACCCGTGCTGTGCCCCGGAACAGGCTGTCTCCAGGACTTGTGTGGGTGCTAGGGGCAGGGCAGCATTGATTCCACTTATCCCTGAAGACCAGCCTCTAAATTGGCCTTCTCACCTTTGGCTGCAGACTGACACAGGGGCCTTAGGATTACTTGAAAAAACATTGTCTTCATTAAATTTTCTCTCTTAAGCCAGTCATAGTGGTGCAAGCCTGTAATCCTGACCCTTGGGAGGCTGAGGCAGAGTTGCTGAGAGGTTAGTACAAAGCCAGTCCAGGACCACCAGGACTGAAGAGTGAGACCCTGTCTCAAACAAAACAAAACAAAACAAAACAAAACAAAACTGACACTTTGTCTCTCTCCCCGTCAGTCCTAGGGATTGAATCCAGAGTCTTTGCACTGAGCTACTGTTTCAGAAAGACATTATTGTTGTTGTTGTTGTTTTCGATTTTGAGATAGGACATCTCTGAGTTGCTGAGCCACCCCGGCTGTGCTCAGACCTGCCACCACCCTCTCACAGGCTCGCCGAGTGCTGGGATTACAGGCCGACTGTTACTCCTGCCTTCCTCTCTATATCTCTTTTAAAATACTTTTCTGTTTTCTTGTGATCTTTTTATTTTAAGCAATTTTTAACGTGAGTTCTTCAGAATTTGTTGTTATACTGAGATTCAGGAATCTCTCCTGCTGGGCCTGGTGATGCAGGCCCCTAATGCCCGCACTCCAGGAGGCTGAGACAGGAGGGTTCCAAGTTTGAGCAAAGCCTGGGCAACTTAATGACTTAGCTAGAACCTGTCTCAAAATTATACTAAAAATGGACTGAGGGTATAGCTCAGTGCAAAGGCCCTAGGTTCAATCTTTTGTGCCACAAATAAAGCAAAGCAAGCAAGCAAGCAAACAAACAAGCAAAATCCCAAGAAATTAAAGCGAGAAAAGCCTCGTACCTCTCACTTTATCTGAGCTATGTATTGTAGAGACAGGAAGATATCTAACATAACTGCTCAGTAGGAAAATGTGAAACAAAGAGAAATTTATAATAGGTATATTAGCTGGGCCTGGTGGTACAGGCTTGTGATTCCAGCACTCTGGGAAGCTGAGGCAGGAGGACTGCAAGTTCAAGCCCAGGGTGTTGACTGGGGATGTAGCTCCGTGATAGAATACGTGCTTAGCATTCTTGTTTCAATCCCCAGGACCATAAAACAAACACAAAATAAACACATTAAAAAAAGCAAAACAACCACTTATAACTTGCTTTAGATCAGAGCACTGTTTTGAAGATTTAGCTTGCAGGTGAGTCTAGCTTGCTGTATGACTTCTGAAGAGTGCGTTATTCCAGCACTACTTGATTCCTGGCAGTCTTTCTGTTTCTGATGTCATGTCATGTTTAGGATCACGTGTTTTCCATCCACAGCTCTGCCTAGACAAATGGAGCAGCATTTGTTTGAGTGGGGAGGTAGCCAGTGGCTTCTAGGATGTGTCAGCGCTTTGTGTCCTCAGGCAAGAAGCAGGAGTCAAAGGTCTGAGAGGAAAGGCGTCAGTCACAAAGCAAGGCAAAGGTTGCGTGTACCTTGCTCACTCACTGCTAGAATGGCTCCGAACACTCCTTTGTTTGTTCCCTTCTTCATTAATTTTATATTATTTTTCTTTTTTGTGGTAGTGGGGATTGAGCCCAGAACCTCACACTGCTAGGCAAGTGCCCTGTTTACCTGGAACTGCATTTCTATGGCTCCTCCAGGGTTTCTGGTTCTACAGGGTCCTGGGTCTCTTTGCTCTTGCTCTATCTGAGACTGGGGAAATTGTGCAGAGATTTCATTAGCTCACAATTCTGGTGGCTGGAGGGTCTAAACAACATGGTACCAGCATCCTGGTGGGGACCTCCTGGTTGTGATATGGTGTGGCAGGCTGAAAGACAGGAAGAGAATGGATCACATGCAAAACAGGAGGCAGAGAGATCCAGGCATCAGCTTCTCCCTTTTTATAATGCCTCCGTGTACCATGAGAACCACATTCATCTCTTCTGAGGGGCTACCTACTGACCTGATCATCTCTTGGTAAGCCTCACTGCTTGCTTCCTTCATGTATGCACACAGGTACGCATGCATATGTGCAGTTATTATTTCTTTATTTCATCATGCCAGGGATTGAACTCAGGGCCTTCACTCTGAGTGATATACTCAGTTTTCTTTTATTTTTGATTTTTAGACAGGGTTTCCCTAAGTTGCCAAGTTACCCAGGCTGAGCTCAAACATGAGATCCTTCTGTCCTAGCCTCCCCAAGTGCTAGAATCACAGGCCTCTATAACTAGGCCCAGCAAAAAATTTTTTTATTTTGAGACAGGATCTTGTCAAGTTGCCAGGCTGGCCTTAAACTTGCAGTCCCCCTCCTCAGCCTTCCAAGTAGCTACGATTAGCGGCGTGAACCACTTCACCTAGCACAAAGTGCCTTTTGAGAGACATTCTAGGTCCCAACCATGACAGGAGCCACAGTTTAGAAAAGCTTTTTCTTCTTTAGTAAAACATGTTTTATGTCCAGATAAGCAAATTTTTTCCTCTCTCTCTCTCTCTCTCTTCCTTCTTTCTTTCTTTCTTTCTTTCTTTCTTTCTTCTCTCTCTTTCTCTCTCCCTCCCCTCCCCTCCCCTCCCCTCCCCTCCCTTCCCCTCCCTTCTTCCTCTTTGTTTTCCTCAGAGCGCAGAATTCTTTTCTTCCCACTAGATGGCATTAGAGGAAAAGAAAAATATTCAAAGACACTGCTTTCTCCATCTAATGTGAAAATGGGAAACTCCAAGGAAGTCCGTTCTTTGGTGGTTTTTGAATGGCTTAGGAAGAAACTTAAGAGTAATGATGTCAAGATCCTTAGAATAACAAGAATATCAATGGCTAATGGGGAGGAAGAGGTAGAGCAAAATTGTCACCCTGTTAACAACTGGTGTATCTGGCTCTGGAAGAACAGTGTTCATTGTACTATTCTTGTGACTTTTCATAGTTTTTTTTTTTTTTTTTTTTTGAGACAGGGTCTCATTCTTCAGCCCAGGCTGGTCCTGAACTCACTATGTAGCCCAGGCTGGCCTTGGACTCAGAGAGCAATTCTCCTGTCTCAGCCTCCTGAGTGCTGGGATTACAGGCGTGTGCCACCACACCTGGCTTATGTGGTGCTGGGGAATCGAATTCAGGTACTTAGTGCTTGACTTGACTTTTTGCTTGCTAGGCGAGTGCTTTAACAGCTGAAAAATTCCTGCAGCCCAACTTTTCATAGTTTTAGCTCCTTTCCTTTCCTTTCCTTTCCTTTCCTTTCCTTTCCTTTCCTTTTCTTTCCTTTCATTTCCTTCCTTCCTTCTTTTCTTCCTTCCCTTTCTTTCTTTCTTTCTTTCTTTCTTTCTTTCTTTCTTTCTTTCTTTCTTTCTTTCTCTTTCTTTCTTTCTTTGCATCCACTCTAGTCCAGAACTCACTGTTTAGCCCAAGCTGGCCTACAACTCATGGTAATCCTCCTGCTTCAGCCTTCTGAATGCTGGGTTACAGGCATATGTCACCAAACCTGGCAACTTTATTTCAAAATAAAAATCAAAAGCAAAAAGGTTGCTGCAAAACATGTAGCATAACTCACAGTGATTTACAGAAGGAATTATTGTGCAGTATAATCACAACTGCAGCACATACACCAGGCACAATAGGTCTTGGACAAGAGCTGGACATAGTGCTAAAGGCCACAGTCCCAGCACTGTGGGAGGTTGAGGCAGGAGGATCACAAGTTTGAGCCCAACTTTTTGAATTAGCAAGACCCTGTCTCAAAATAAATAACCATAAAAAAGAAGGCTAAGGATGTGCCTCAGTGTGAAGGTCCTATGTTTAACCTCCAGTACTGGAAAAAAAAGAAGAGTCTCGGAGGTGGTCTTTTGTCCTGGTAATCAAGGTCATTTTTAGATGGCTGGTGTTCATCAAACATGTATTTGTTGAATAAGTACTCAACCAGGCCTAGTGGCTCAGGTCGGTAATGCAAACATTCTGTGAGGTTGAGGCAAGATGACTGAAGGTTTGTGCCCAGCCTGGGCCACTTACTGACTTCGTGAGTGTTAGGTCAAAGAAGGAACCTGGCAGGAAGGAATGTCTCATTTTTGTATTTTCCGACAGGATCTTCCTAAGTTACTAAGTTGCTCAAGCTGGTATTGAACGTCCACTCATCCTGCCTCAGCCTCCCAGTGTGCTGGCATTTACAGGGGTGCTCCTGTATGCAGGGAACCATACCTAGTTTCTTCATTTTCCTTATTTACTATATTTACTTAACTTCTCAATGTAGCTAATTTACAAGGACATTAAGAGATGGAATTCTTTCCAAGAGTATTAATCATTCTTTTTTGACACTGGGGATTGAACCCACACCCTTTGTACTGAGCTACATTTTTAGGTCTCCTTTTTATTTTTATTTATTTATTTATTTATTTATTTATTTATTTATTTATTTATTTATTTATTTTTGGAGACAAGTTCTTGCTAAATTACTGAATTTCCCCGGCCAAACTTGAATTTGTGAGTTTCCTGTCTCAGCCTCCAAAAGTGATGTGATTATTGCTGTGTGCCAACAATTCCTGCTTAAAAATTTTATACGCAATAAGATCTTCTCAGAGTTGGAAGAAAAGAACACTTCAGAAACTAAAAATTAAGTGTAATTTACCAAAATATTATTGGAGGGGTGGTTGTGTGGCTCAGTAGTAGAGCACTTCCTACCATGTGCAAGGGTTTGGTCTTCCTGGTTTTGGCAGTGCATGTCTGTAATCCCTTACTCAGAGGCCAAGGCAAGAGGATTTCAAGTTAGGGACCACCATGGCTCATAGAACAGGACTCTACCTCAAAACAAAAATCAACTAACAGAACATGCTCATCTTAAAGCCCTAGCTTTATGGATTACATTTATTTTCAAGTATTTGCATTTGCTTTCATGTTTTATCATAAAAATCTCCAAACACAAAGAAGACTAATACAATTACTATCCCTGTACCCTTCAGGTAAATACAACACTTTCTATGTTTTCTTGTATTTCCATACTTGATTCGTCTATCTAACTCTCCCCACCTCAGCCCCCGTCATCTACCTATTTACTTTGGAATAGTCAAATTACTGCTTAAAACCAAATCTAGCCCATCACTTGTGTTTGTATAGTTATGAGTTAATAAATGCTTTTATATTTTCAAACATTAGTGCTTTGATTGGTTACATGGGTGTGTACAGAATGTATTTGATTTTGCTTCATGGTTTGCAAAGCCTTTACTATTTACTGTCACCATGCCCAATGATGTAATCCTAGCATTCTGGGAGGCTGAGGCAAGAGGATCACAGTTTGTGTTTGGCCTGGGCAAATTAAGCAACTTAGTGAGACCCTGTCTCAAAAAAATTGCTGGGGATATAGCTCAGTGTAAAGGCAAAAGGAAAAGAAAAAAATAAAAACAAAACACCCTCCCCCCAATAAACAAAACATGAAAAACATTTACTGTCTGGTCCTTTACAGTAAAAGTTTGCCAATCTCTGTTCTGTATACATGCACACATGTGCACATGCATGCACATGCACACACACACACACACACACACACACACACACCCACACATACTCTCCACAAGTTGCAGAACCATTTGGTAGCAAGTTATAGAGGTTATAACATTTCTGCTTTAAATGCTTCTTTGTGCATCTTCTGAAAATTAAACATTTCTACTTAACCACAACATTATGGTCACACCAAAGAACATGAACTATTATTTAATAATATTATAAAATATCCAACCATATGCAAATTTATGTAATTGTATTTGCAAATTTTACAAAATGAAAATTTATAACTTTATGGTAATAAGAAAAGAACTCTTTTTAAAAACTCAGATTTTTATAATCAACATGAATTTTTAGCACCAAATTTATTTATTGTTCCAGGGACATTAAAAGCTGCTTTTACTAGCTGCTCCTCTGGGCATTTTTGCAGATGGAAATTTACTGTGTCTTGGGGGCAAACAGTTCATATTTTGTAATGCATTTAGCATTGGTGGTGAGATTGATTCTCATGCTTAATGAAGCTGAGTTTATTTCTTATGGGTGTTGGAGGACAGGGTGGGATGCTTTGTAAAGTTTTGTTTATATTAGAAATTATTTCTAATATATATATATATATATATATATATATATATATATATATATAAATTCCTATGAATTAGAAATATTTTTTTGGTGTTGAAAATGAAAATGGACCCCCTGGGGCTCACACTTGCTATGCAGGTGCTCTCACTGAGATATACTCCCAGCTCTTTAGTAATATATATACCTTGGTGATACTTGGGATTTAACCAAGGCCATGCTACCACTGAATTTTATTCCCACTACCCTCTTTGTTTTGTGTTTTAACTTTGAGACTCTTACTAAATTGCCCAGGTGGGACTCAAGCTTGTGTTCCTCCTGCATCATTCCCCCTGAGCACTAGGATTACAGGCTAATAATTTTTAAAGCTAGATGATTTGTACTTGGTAGTTTGTTATACTACTGCTTATGCGATTTTTGTGTATAAATGTTTCCATAATAAAAAATACATATGTACACACCTCTGAAGTCATAGACTTGACTCACATCCACTTCCACTAGGACAAAACTTAGGTGTAAAATGGTGTGTGTTCATATGAACTTTTTTTATTTTAGAAGAGAAAACAAGGCTAAGTCAAACAAAGCATAAAAAGATTGACTTAAAGCTTTTGAGAAAAGGCCCCTTTGCCCTTTGGGAGACTTGTTTCTGTAAACATTTCATTATTTTGTGGGCTGGAAGTCATGGGTTAGAGTCACCTGAGTTAGCTGTGCTATAACAAAGCCTGGAAGATTTGGAGGAGGCTCAGTTTTTAAAATTCCCCACCACCAATCATGATTATGGCTCTCTGAGATTCATGTTTTCAAAAAAGAGATCTTTTTAAACCATGAACTCTGTAAACTTTTCTTTTTTCTCTTTGAGCTGCAATGCTACGTCTGCCTTCACCACACTCACCCGGGTGGGAAGTGGCAGGCCAGGCCCTCCCTGCCACGCAGCAGCGTAGGGCCTGCTCCAGCAGCCAGCTCAAAGGGCAAGCAGAGTCCTTCTTGTGCCTTTAGGGACAGTTCAAAGAGAAATATCCTAGGTCATTTTTGGTTAAAGTGAAGATAATCTCAATGTGTTTAATACGGAAAAATTTAGTAACAAAAAATCTAGAAGAGAGTTCCAGTGAGCCCTTCAAAACTTTTAGAGTTAAGAGTGCAATACTGGGATGACGATGTAGCTCGGTAGTAGACCACTCATCAGATATGCATGAGACCCTATGCTTGAACCTTCGTAGTGCATAGTGAAGAAAAGCAAACAAAAACCCCTAAAATGTACTAATAAATATTTGTAAACATTAAACATACAGATTTTTAACACGCTCAATGTCATATTAAGAGAAAGGTTAAACTGGGCAAGGTAGTGCTTGCCTGTAATCCTCGCATTCTGTGAGGCTGAGGCAGGAGGATCCCAAGTTTGAGCCCGTCCTGGCAATTCAGGGAGACCTTGTCTCAAAATTAAAAGTATGGAGAAGGAAAAGTTATTAATTATGGACTATTAAATTCAAGAAAGCTAGAGACACTTTAATTTGTAAAATGAAAAATTTTTCTAGAAAGAAGTTGTCATGAAACATTTCTTTAAACTTAGCAGGAAGTATATATTAATTTTCCTGTTCATTTTGTATACTATTTTTATTATAACACATTTTTGTGGCATAGGCGATATAATGCGGTACTTCTGTATTACATCAACATATAATTCTAACTGCATATCCATTTGGCTTCATGTGGCTTTATGAACCAGCTTTTCATCTGTTAATGTCATCTGTCTAACACATGTCTTCTTTCCTTCATTTTTTATCACGTATTTATTGATCACCCAGGAAGATGATTTCTTTTTATTTTTTATTTCTAGTTCTTTAAATAAAATTCTTTTTTTCTTCAAGCTCTGTCATGGAATCAAAAACTCATTTTAAGAAAAACCCCACTGTCCAAGCAAGTCTAAGATACAAGTCATTTTTATTTGTGGTAGGTTCTCTGAAGTGACTGCGAAACCAGGATCAGAGAAATTGAACCATTTCTCCTAGGTGAAACATAAGGTTCAGTTTCTTCAGTATAAATTCAAATATTTTTGTTAAACAGTCACTAGTAACCTTGTTGAGTGTGTGTTCTGCTTAATGACTGTTTATTCATTTATTTTCCCCACAATTTTTATTTATGTATCATATATATGTATATATGTTTACAACGAACTTGAGTATTTTGTGTGTGTGTATATATATATATATATATATATATATATATATATATATCACATCAACATTACAACCCTTTCCATTTTTGGCCCTCCCACATGCTCCCCTTATCCCTAACTCCCACTATTGCACCCATTTGGTTCTATAGAATGCCTGTGTTCTGGGTTTCCTAAATCAACGAAACCCTGCAATATTAATATATTTAATCTTCCATATCTGACTCCCCTCACCACTCCAATCACCACTCTTTAGCTCAGCTTCTCACCCCTAGACTGGGCTGCAGTGGCCATAACTTCATGCCTCTTCTCTGGCTCCAGCAGAGCCCTTTATTGGGACAATTTGACAAAAGTTCTTTTTTTTCTGTGTCTTACTATATCTTTCTTGAGATTCCTTAACATGGTCTCACCCACTAGTTCACATAAGAAAAGAACTACAGCAGTGAAATTCATAAGGCTATAAAATATAAGAAAGAAAGAAAAAAGAAGTCAAATTTCATATTTCTTAGTTAAGTACTGAAAGGTGAATGTTTGTACATTCAAAAGATGTTCAGATTATCATTACATCAATCAGTTTTCTTAGGATAAATTTACATCAAAGACTGATTAAGTGAATTGTTACATTAAATGAACTTAAATCTGTATTACATAAGTATATTACACATAATGCAACAGATATAATGGCATACTTATTTCAGAATTTTTTAACTTTCATAAATTACTTACTCATATTTCACTAATAACTAACATTTCATTTTATCCACCTAAACATCCATAGATTCATGCATACATATTTTTAAAAGATTTTATACAAATTCCCCAGTATATTATTAATTGTTTTAATTATAACACATTTTGAATAAAATTGTGTTTTGCAAACCAATATATTATTAAAATAATGATTTCACAAATTATATGAGACAGCTAATACTATTTTAGAAGGATACCATTTGGGCTGGAGAAATGACTCAGTGGTTAAAAGCACTTGCCTAGCAAGTGCTAAGTCAAGTTCTAAGTATTCTAGTTCAATTCCCCAGCACCACATAAGCCAGGTATGGTGGCACACACTTGTAATCAGAGTTGGGAAGCTGAGACAGAAGGACTGCAGTGAGTCCAAGGCCAGCCTGGACTCCATACTTAGTTCAGGACCAGCCTGGGGTAGAATGAGACTCTGTCTCAAAAATAAATAAATAAATATAAATAAATAGAAGGATATCAATCAAATGGTTCAAATGCCAACCTATTTTTTTTTTTTTTTACATTTTATCTCTAAATATTTCCTTCCCTCACATTCTTTGGTGCTGCTTCTCTCTCTCAAATATTTCTTCAAGTGTTTTCTACAGAGCTGGACTAGTGATCACAAGTTTCTTTAGGGAGTTTTGGTCACGAAAAATTTTTACTTCTCTTTCAATTTTCAGGGATAATTTTGCTGGATATAACACCCCAGGTTGACACTTGCTGTCTTTTAAAATTTGAAAGATCTTGCTCCAGGCTCTCCTGGTTAGTAAAGTTTACATTGAGAAATCTGCAGTAATATGAATGGGTTTGCCTTGGTAGAATAACGTCTGTTTTTCTCCTGTTGCTTTTAATACTGTTTATTTTGCGTTTCTGAGGTTTTGATTATGATATGTTGTGGTGAGTCTCGTTGCTAGTTGAGGTTATTTGGTGTTCTATAAGCTTTTTGTATCTGAAAATTAATTTCTTTTCCTAGGTTTGAAAAATTTTCTTGCATGATTTCAGTGAATTAATTCATTATACTTTTGATGCTATCTTCTGCTCTTTCTCCCACACCCATAATTCTGAGATTAGTTCTCTTTGAATCATCCATCAACTGTTGTATCCAGATACTTTGCTCATTTCTAATTTTGGAGTCATGCCTAATTACAACATTTGTTTCCTCAGTCTTGTTTTCAAGATATGAAATTCTGTCCTCACAATATTTGAGTCACCTTTCCTTGCTTTCAATGTATTTTTTGTTTCCTGAATTTCAGCCAAATTTTTTTCAATATTTCCACTTCCCTATTAAAATGTTCTGCCATGTCTTTCATTTCCTTATTTACCTCAGCCAACTTTTTATTTGTGGCCTCTATATGCTTACTGATTTCTGTCTCCACTGGGACCATTATTTGCTTAGTAAGGTCCTCTTTAAGCCCGCTGATCATTGCTTGCATTTCTTTGAGAATATCTTGTTTGAACTGGTTGTTTGACTCATTTATTTGCTTTTTCACTTTCTTTGCTGAGTTCCACTATTTCAGGACCCATGACATTCATTTCTGGGGTCTCAGGCATCTCTGAGGGTGTCCTGTTGCCTTATTTTCTTCCCATGTTTCCATTTTTTTTCTGACAAAATAGCATAATATTTTTTAAAGTTTGTTTTTTATTTGCATATCAGCTTTCTTTCCCCTTCCCAATCTCTCCCTACCCCTCCCTCACTCCATGCTTTTGTTGTTGAGGGACTTTACTTTAAAGGCCTTGCTGAGAGGTTTTTTTGAATAGCTCTGAGGGTGTGTGTGTGTGTGTGGGGGGGGTGAAATTCCTCTGAGATCTGTGCTGGGAGTAGACAGTAAGGGAGAACTTCACAGTCTGATGCCCTCTGAGGTGTCATGATCACCCTCAGCCCCCTCAGCAAAGCTCTCCCACCTACCCTGGCTTCTCTCCCCTGAAGGTGGGGATCTCTACCCTCGGAGGTTCTCCCACTATACCCAAACCCTTCAGGAGATCAGCAGCCTTTCTCTTCTCTTCATAGCAGTCCCTGTGTCAGTTTCTTCCTAGGCACTGCTTATGAATGGCTCCAAAAACTCTGATGTGCTCTTCTGAGCTTCCTTTTACTCTGAACAGTTCATTCTTGGGCTCTGTAAAAGGAAAAACTGGCTCCTGCTTACGTCACTCCTTGTTATGGCTGCCTCGCACTGTTTCTGATCTGGGCTCTGGGAGGCCTTTTCTACGGGCAGCTCACATTGCATTTGCCGTATGCACTACCTGCAGGCTCATTTCTGGAGGCTGTGGCTACCAGCTGCTGTCATTTCCCACTTCTCCTGGTTCTGTACTTACCTCGGTCTGAGGTTGTAGGAGAGTTTTCCTCTGTCTGCAGATGCAGGTGGCTCCCAGCTGTTCACAGTTGGTCTGGGTCTGCTTCCTGGGTTTCTGCTTACCTTTGATTCTGTAGTGTTTTTGGGGCTTATGGCCTTCCTGTGGCTTCTTTTCTATTGTTGGGGCTTTTCTTCCTGTCCTAACAACGTTGAATGGGTGGTTATTGACTGTATCTCAACTGTTTGAGTGGGTCTGTGAGGAGACATTGTGAAGGACTGTTACTCAGCCACCAAACTGACTGGAGGTCTATTTATTTAATATATAGTGGACTTGTCAAGATTGAACTGATGAACAACAGTGTTGTTGTGTAACTCATCGGTTATTATCTAACACTTGCATTTTCTTTGCAGGACCTTGACCTTTGTGTACTTAGCACTATGTCACATTAGTACCGTGTTTGGGACCATTGAAAATGATAAGAGAAGCACAAAAACAAGAGAGCACAAAAAAAATCTGGTGTTGACACTTGAGGTGTGACCTGAAGCATGAGGACGTTGCTCATGGATGCACTGCTGTGAGAAGCATTGGGCCCGAAGTCTGTGGGAGACAGGGCTTCGCTTTGTGGTCCAGCCTCATCTTGAACTCACTGTGCAGGCCAGGCAGGCCTCAACCTTATGGTAATGCTCCTACCTCAGCCTCCCAAGTGCTGGGATCACAGGCACACACCACCGTGCCCAGCTTACGTGGTGCTGGTAATTGAACCCAGGGCCTTATGCTTGCTTGGCAAGCACTCTAGCCATTAAGCTACATCCAACCCTATATTCACTCTCCGTAAGTTACCATCTGGTCAGGTGTGATGCTAGGAGTACAATAGTTACTCAAGTAGGTTATTGGCAGGTTGGTTCACTGAGGGAGTAGAAGGCGAAGGAACCCTTTTCAATCTCATTGTTACCTACTTCTTTACTGTTACCTATTTCCTAACAACACACATTCTTGGCACATTATCTATCAGTCCTTAGAGCGTGAGCTTGTAGTAATTTAGCAGGAGAGGATAGCTAAGAGTTGTCCACTCCCAAGTTAATTCTGAATAGAAAGACACTCAAGGAATAAGGAGAGAGAGAGAGAGAGAGAGCTAGAGAGAGAGAGAGAGAGAGAGAGAGAGAGAGAGAACATAACAACATCCGTAAGTCTTACCAGTGTCAATACTAAGTGAAACAGCCATTCCTCCAAGAATACATGAAAACATAGTCTGGAGAAGCCGGTCAGCTTTCTAAGCAGAGGATGAAACTATCATCACCAACATGGACATGGTGCCTAAAAAGGACATGGCCTTTATCTCTGATATTCTTGCCAAAAATACATCCCCTGCATCCCATTAAAAAGGAAGTATCAGGAGAACTGAAACTAAAGGACTTCAATAAAATACCAAGCACAAACATGTCAAATACCAGACATTCATTATATTAACGTCACGGGAGCTAAGAAAAGCCAAGAACATATTTCAGATTAAAGAAGACTAAGGAAACATAACAACTGAACACAAAATGTGATTCTGGTCCGACTATGTACTTGAAAACCCCCTCCTATCTACAATACATTGAGGTAACTGGCAGAACTCAAAAATAGACTATAGTTAGGATATAAGTACAATATCAATGCTACATCTCCTCATTTGTGGTTATTAAAGAGAATTTTTTTGTTCTAAGGCAAAACACACTGATGTATTAAGAGATAAAGAGGCCAGATATACATAACCTATTTTCAAATGAGTTGGTAAGTATATGTTTTAAACATATGCACAATCTCTTTATGTAGGCATCAGTTAAGCTGAAAGTTTTTTTTGTATTATTTTTGCAACTCTTCTGTAAGTTTGAACTTGATTCAAGATAAAAATGAAAAACCTGTAAAATAAGGTTAAAGCAAAGACACAGAGTGCAAATATTACTTACTGTGCCTTCTCACAACTTGATGAAGTCAAAGTAGCTTATCAAGCTCGAATAGGAAACGGAGAAGTGTGTAAAGCACGGTGTGCTGCAGCTGGGGCTCAGCGTGGTGGTGGGCGAACGGCTCGCTGCTGGGCATTGAGGCTCTAAGTTTGCTTCTGTGGTTGTTGCACTCTTGGGGGTTTATTACATTATTTAAAGCAAGTAATTAGAACAACACCAAACACAATGAACCAAATAAAAGAAGGCCATACAGAAGCTGGTGAGACTGTCACAAAACACAACATATTGTTTATTGTTTATCTATATTTTTGTTCTCAGCTTAGGGCAATCAAATAAAAAGAAAGAAAGAAAGACATGAAAGTGAGAGAAAGAGTCAACAAGGAGTAGAGAGAAACAGAAACCAGAGTAGGGGAGGAAAGATGCCTCGAATCTTTTGAAGGAAAAGGAAAAATAAAACAACTGTGGAGAGAATTAACTGAACAAATAAGCTGGGAAAGACAGAGTACATTTCCACAAAGAAGATAAGAATGGGTTGGAAGAGCCTTGAAGAGTGAGGGCTGGGCATGCTGAGGCAGAAAAAGCCTACCTGGTATTTATGAGCCACTAGAGGGACACTGTGTCTCCACAGTAGAGTGTCAGCCAAAGGGCTGAATTCCAGGAAAGGGCGATGTGGTTAGACAGTACACCACAGGCTGGCCTAGTGCAAGGCTGACACTTAGCCAGCTGGAGCTTCCAAAAACTTGGAGCATTGTGGTTGTTTCTGGCTTTTTCAGTACTTCAGGCTATTAATTAGATGGAACCACTAGATTAACCCATGGCCATAATCACCTGTGATGAGGGCTTATGTACAGATGCTTTAGTGGGCAACTGGGGGTAATCCTGGGCTCTGCCACCTTGTTTCATCCCCCCTGCTGCCCCTTGCCCTGGGAATAATGCATGCTGGAAGCAGGCAGAAGAATCTAGGCTTTGCAAAGTGCTCATGTACTTACCAGGACACTTGTGGCTTTGAATTGTTCCAGTTTGTCAATATCTGACTTTTGATTAGAGTGTTAGCACCTTCACGTTTAACGTAATCTTATATTTTCTATGTATTCTATGTTCTTTTTGTTCCTGTATTTATCCATTATTGCCTTCTTTTATGTTTTTTTTTTTTTTTTTTTGAGACAGAGTTTCACTCTGTACTCCAGGCTGGTCCTGATCTCACTATGGAGCCCAGGATGACCTCCACCTAATGGCAATCCTCCTGTCTCAGCCTCCCAAGTGCTAGAATTACATGGTTGGCTTATGTGGTGCTGGGGAATCAGACCCAGGGTCTTGAGCTTGCTAGACAGGCACTTTAACTGCTGAGCTATTCCTCTAGCCCCTGCCTTCTGTATTGTTAAATATATATCTTATAGTATACATATAATTTATAAAATATGAATATTTAATGATTTTTTTTTGTATTGGGGAATCTGGGACCTTCAACACTAAGCAACATTCTCAGCCTACTTTCTTTAAATTTTATTTTTGAGATAGAGTCACTAAATTACAAAGTTGCCCAGACTGGAGGCTCAAACTTGGGGATCGTCTTGCCTCAGCTTCCCGAGAGCTGGGTGTACAGGCATGCACCATTGTGTTCAACTTCTTTTGCTATATTTTTGGAGTTACGCTCGTAGCAATTGCTCTGGAGATTACATAGACAGAATTTATTGTCTTACTGTAAAATGACCTAATTTGAGCTGGATCTGGAGGCACAGGCCTATAATCCCAGCAATCTGAGATATAGAGGCAGGAGGATCACTATTTCAATCCTGACAAGGGCAACTTCACAAGACCTTGTCTTGATATAGCAAAAAAAAAAAAAAAAAAAAAAAAAAAAAGCCGGGGATGTAGTTCAATATGAAGACTGTAGGCTTGATCCTTGGCACCACACACACACAAAAGGTCTAATCTGGATTAAACTTTGTTGACGGAATGTATTTAATGTACTATTTCTTTTAAAGAAAGGCAAATTGTTAAAAAGATTTATTTATATATTTTTTAAGATTTCTCATACAATTGTATGTCAAGCCATGGATATCTCGCTTCATAGAAATTTTAATTTATTTGAGAAAACAGAAAAATGTGAAAAATCCAGTGGCAGTGAAACCTTAAATTTCTAGGTCAAGGCAATCACGACACAGCATCTCCAGGTAGGAAACACACTATAGCTTAATGACAGGTGCCTCCGAAGATCAGAGTGGATGGGGCCCCTCCCCCTTACTCACGGGAGACTCATAGAATTGGGGTTTCCCTTTCTTCGTATGTGAGTGTGGAGACTCAGGAGCCACTAGAGAACAAATGGGGATTCACCTCTTTAGCTTGTGTCTCGGCAGGGAACCGGGGCTCAGGGTACCTAGAACGTTGCCTGATACACTGTCGGTGCTCAGTGATGATTTGTCAAACACTCCAGTGAATGAAAGTGGTTACAAATTAGGTGGGTGTGGAACTGGAGATTTGGAAGAGAGCACATACATTTTGAAACATCTGCTTTGGATCTCTTGTTAGCTAGTCAGCCAGAGAAATACAGAGTCAATCAAGGTGAGGAACAGCTGCGCCTTGCAAGGGGCGTGCGGTTGGTGTCATCAGACCATGGCCGTCTCTGTTAGTTTTCAAGGGCCATGGAATGTCATATGGTGTTCACTTTTTCTAAAAGAAAAAAAGGAAGCGAGCTACACTCTTGTCTGTACTCCGTATAATTTGTGTAAAGACACAATATGAGTTTGTATATTTTAGCGCTGGAATAAGAGCGAGGCAAAAGTTCTGCTGGTACTGAGAGATAACAGAAAAATTTGCTTTGAAACATCTCACATGCTTTCTTTTTACTGGTATAGTTTTCCATACTTAGTGATTGACTCTCCTGGGTAGTGATCCTTGGAAATTTTCAGTATCTCTAGTCAGTAGGCACACAGGCAGTATTATTTTAATTTTAAACATTTTTATGTTAATTCTTTGATGTGCTCTTCTGCTAAAGGTCAGAATTTCCAAAACTTGCAGCGTCCATTCCTTTCTTAGTCATTGGACAGAGGAGTGTGGCTGAGAGGCTGAGGATTTGAGGCGACCATTTGGCACAAGGCAGAGCCAGTAGAGGGAGCACTGTACCCATCGTTTGATTCCAGGCACGGAAGCAACCGAGGAGCGGGAAGACATTTCATGTAGGGAAGAAAAGGCCTGGGACGATTTAAGTTCTTGGAAGCTCCGATTTTCTGTGAAGGTGTTAGCAGAGTTCTACAATTGCCCCATGACTGTCAGGGAATGTTTCTGCTTCTTGCTTCCCTTAGCAGAAAGTCAGCGGGGCATTTGTACCAAAGAATGCTGGCCTGAATGAACTCATCAAGTGGCTTAGGGTCTCAGAATCCCAGGTCGCTTGCGCAATGGGTTGAGCGTTGCTAATCCTCAGGATCTTTGATGTGGCCGCAGAGAGAGAGCTGGGTGCTTTCTTCCTCCCTGACTCAGCAGAGGTACACAGGAGTCTCAAGCCCTTCTCGCACTCTCTCCCTGCTGACTTGGCAGAGACAGGCACCTCCTGTGTCCTGTTCCCTCCCTGGCTTTGCAGGGGGATTCTTCTTCAGGACCAGGCTGAAGGGCTGAAGGACTGAGCATTCTTCCCCTCCTCCTGTAACAGTGGGTGTATGAAACATCTCCCTCACTCCTCCATCGCCAGTGACGGGACCAGAAGCTCCTGGGGGCTTTGTGGCTTCTCTCTCCGTGTGGAAAGAAACGCTTTGGCAACACCAGCCTGCTTCTTTGGGATCCGATTCACGGGACAGTCACTCTTGGTCCTGGGAGATCTCTTCTAGGTCTTGGACTGGCGCTTGCCTTTTGTCCCTGGCACGGAGGGTGTTTCCTGGTTCAGCCCTTTCCTCTTGCTAGAAGTCATACCGGTGGCCAAAGATTACCAAACTTCTTGACCCCGGAATCTGGCCTTCTGAGAAGAGCCACGGGCTTTCTGGTTTGTGCGGATGTGTTTTAGGCAAGGAAAGAAGAGCATTCAATTCCAGTCCTTTCCTCCTGCCCTGCCTTTTAAAGAAAGGAAAGGGATTTGCTTTGTTTGAGATTGAATTTACTTCCTCCTCTCTCCTGACAGATTGTGGTAAAAGTCCAACCCCAATATTATGTTAACATTTTTCACTGTCAATCCGGATTAAAAAGTAAGCAAACTCTTTTTCTCTTTGGCTGTATCCCCTTTAGGCTAGTTCTCAAGAGGAGCTCGTTCTCTGACAGGTCAGAATCTGCCCTGTTCGTTTCAGCTGAGAATACTTAGGAGAGAGACTACGCTGGATGCTCATGGGATAACCAATATTAACCTCACTCACATGACATGCTGTGTGAATGAGACAAACACAGGAGGCTATTCTTATTTTTTTACCCTTTTGAGGTGGATTCTCATGAGTTGCTCAGTCTGGTCTTTAACTTCGGGGCTCAAGTGATTCTTCCCTCTCAACCTCTGGAGTACCTGGGACTTAGAGGCAGCACATGTCACCGAGCCTTGTTCATTGGTCATTTTGTTTTGTTCTGGCTTTTTTTTTCTTTTTTGAGACCGGGCCTCACTGTACAGTTCAGAAGATCCTGCTGCCTCAGTCTCCAGAGTACCAGGTTTACAGGCGTGCACCACTGCTCCCAGCTGTTGGTTATTCCTAAAGCCCAGCTCTGTTGATGAAATTATTAATAGAGTTCTGGGGCAAGGCACTCAGAAAATGCATTAATATGAGAATTGAACAACAGTAGCTTTGTTGTTTTAAAAGACTATATTTTGTTATTGCAAGGTTTCTCTTCTATGAGAAAGCCAAAATATACATAATTAAAAGAGCAGAGGGAAAAAAAAAGACGATAGGAAGTGAGGAAATGGCAGGGGAGTCGGGGGAAGCGGGAGTGAAATGTGTGGAGAGCAAGGGGCAGTGAGACGATTGGGATGAGACGTGTAGGCGTGCCACGTCCCGTGTTGAGTGCAATTATTATGTTTTGCAAACACAGATGAACAAAAACAATAATTATAGAAAAGTAATTGGTGATGATTTGCTTTGATTTCACTCTATTTATTTACTTTTTGGAGGCCCCAGCGATGGGAACTAGGACCTTTGCACTGAGCTGTATCCTAGGGTTTTTATATCTTTAACTTTGAGGCAGGGTTTCACTAAATAAGTCTAGTTGCCCAGGCTAGGTTTGAACTTGTGGTCTCCTGCCTCAGCCTCCCAGAGTGCTGGGATTATAGTTGTGTGCCACCACACCCAGCTCCATCTGGTTTACTTTTATTCTGCAATTTGTACAGATAGCACAAGGGGAACTGGATTGTAGGAATATAATCAGGCTGCCCTTGCACTCCCAGTGCCAGGGTGAGATGGGGAGGGAAGGTTGGGAGGTAGGGCAGGTGTGGGGGGTGTGGTAGAGAAACAGCAGCAGCCAGAGGTGGACTTCCGTGGTTAGACACTGTATTAGTTTGGGTCCTTTCAAAACACAGAGTTCACGGATATTATAACAAAAAGGATCTACTCGGAAGGCTTACAAATCTGAGGATAGAGATAGTCCAAGATGGCGGCCTGCTGGTGTGAGA
Source organism: Ctenodactylus gundi (assembly GCA_004027205.1). Lineage (NCBI taxonomy): Eukaryota > Metazoa > Chordata > Mammalia > Rodentia > Ctenodactylidae > Ctenodactylus > Ctenodactylus gundi. Next base: position 675,593 of record PVKB01000513.1, on the reverse strand, counting down.
CTTGGAGTGTCTGATGGCTGCTCAACCCCAAAGTAGGACGCCTGTCTGGGACTGCTGTGGATCTCCATTGTTCAAAGAACAATGGTGAAGATTGGTGACAGGCAGGCAGGCACAAATAGAGACTGGAGAGAATCTGCGATGAAGATCAGGGGAGTTTAGCAAGTCAGCATCAGTAGACAATTGCAAAGGTGAGAGCTTTCCCAGAGGAAGAAGCTGTAACAATCTCTCTTTTCCCCCTCATTTTATACAGTTTGAGTTCCAGTTGGCCTTCCCACATTCAGGTGGGTGCTCTTCCCTCATTCGCTGGCCCACAAATCACTCACAATCTAATTCAGGCTGGTTACCAACTGCCTAATCTAGGCATGGCTCCCAAATCCTAATCAAGGCGTGGTTCCTGATTGCCTCAAATTGGCATAATCTCTCCAATGGTCACAGACATGGAAGGACAGCAGTGGGGGATGTAGATTTGGGGGAGGGCAATGGGTTTGTGAGGGGTGATTTGTGAAGTTCAGTGAGCTAGGGAGAGTGAGAAGAGCAGGCTGCCATATCTAAAGAGTTACTGCTGTGGACCTGGGAGTTGTAGAATTTGGTGAAAAAGAGTTCAGTTAATCATTTTAGTCGAAGAGGTGGAAAGCTTAATAACTACTGCCTCGGGATTATTTTATCTGAACCCTTGTTTTGTTGGTGCGTGATTAGGATGTATGTTCTCATGTTCCTCAGTTGTTATGTGTTCTTTGGTTTGAGGATTCTCACTTGAAAATGGCTTGACCCAGTGGCAGGTGTGGCTGTACTCCTGTTGCTTTTTTCTTTCTTCTCCCACTCAAACCCACTTTGTTTTTGATTCTTTCCCATCCTTCCTTCCCTTTTTCCTTCTCTCTCTCCCTCCCTCCTTCCTTCCTTCCTTCCTTCCTTCCTTCCTTCCTTCCTTCCTTCCTTCCTTCCTTCCTTCCTAGTGGGGATTCCATCCATGGCTTTCACTTTCAGCTACATTCCCCAGTCTTTCTTTTTCAAATAAATTTTAAAAATTTAGATAGGGCTTCACTAAATTGCCCAGGCTGGGTTCCACTTTCCAATCTTCCTGGTCCTTCCTTCCAGAGTGCTGGAATTATGGGCCTGTGCCACCACTCAGGGTTATTTATGTATTTATTTAGAGACAGAATCTTGGTATGTAGTTCTGGCTGGTCTTGAACTCAGGGTGCTGGGATTATGGGTAAGCACCCCAGGCCTGGCTGGCTCAGTTCCATTTTTATTGTCTAAGTCCATTTTGCCTTATTATGTATATTCATTTTTTCTTATTTTTAACTTAGTACTACTGATTTTCCTTTTCAAAAATGCTGTTTTCTTCTTTTGAATTAATTATATATGCTTGACTTTTTTCCCAATAATTTTATTGTGGTAAAAAATTTATATGACATAAAATTTAACATTTTTTTGTAAATATATGAATTCTAAATTCTGTAACACATTAGAACCTTGGGGTTTGGGGAAATCAGTGAGCATCTATGTCGCTTGAGTTTTTTTTTTCCTGAATTCTGCTTTTGATTGAAAGCAATTAATCAAATCAGGGTAATAAGTTTTTCCATTTCTTCAGCCGTTAATCATTTCTATATATTCAGAGTTTCAAATTCTTCTTTTCCAGTCATTTTGAAATACATCCTAGGTTGTCTTAGGCAATAGTTACCTGACTGCATTAAGAAATCAGAGGCAGGGCTGGAAGAATAACTTAGTTGTTAAAATACTTGCTAGCAAGCACAAGGCCCTTAGTTCTATTCCCCAGCACCACATAAGCTGGGCGCGGTGGTACATACCTACAATTCTGGCACATAGGAGGCTGAAGCAGGAGGATTACCATGGGTTTAAGGCTAGCCTAGGCTCCATAGTGAGTTCAGGATCAGCCTGGACTACAATGTGAGATCCTGTCTCAAACAAACAAACGAATGAACAAACACACAAACAACTGGAGGCAATTCCTCCATTCTTTTCTTGAGGTCCTGTTTTAAAGTCCTTTCTATCTGACTCCCACCCTCCTCAGTCTCTAGTGAGGATGGTTCCATCACAATCTTCTATAAGATTGACCATTTTTCACAAATAAGGGAGAGCATGTGGCATTTGTCTTTCTCTGTCTGATTTATTTCACTTACTGTAATGTCCTGTAGGCTCTTCCCTTATGGACCACATTTTCTTTACCCTCTTACCTGTTGGTGGGTACCTGGGCTGATTCCCTCCTAATTATTATGAATAGTTGCATCTTATTCTTGGAAAAATATTTTTTGAACATTTTATTGTAAAATTTTTTCAAATGCGGAGAGATGTTGAAAGAATTTTACAGTGAACATTCATATACCTACTACCTGGATTTGATGATTAATATTTGAAAAGGGGGTTCAGGGCACAGTTCAGTGGTTAGAATGCCTGTTTAGGCCCTCGGTTCAGTTCCCCAGCACCACATAAACTGGGTGATGATGCGTGCCTATAATTCTAGCGCTGAGGAGGCTGACACAAGAGGATTGCCATGAGGTTGAGGCCAGACTGGGCGACATAGTGAGGACAGGACCTACCTCAAAAATAATAACAAAAAAGAATATTTGCTAGAACTCGTATTCCAGGCTGTTGGTTATTTTCCTCCTTCTAGTGCACTGTCTTTTTGTTTCCAGGGGACAGACACTGAGCCCATCAGCCTTACGGCGATTTCTCTGTAGCTAGTCTACCCTTTCTCTCTGGCTGCTTTAAAAATCATTTTATTCTTTGACATTCTTAGTGTCACTATGATATGTGTAGGTTAAAATTTGTTGGTACTGAGTGCCATGATCTGAGGACTGAAGTCTTTTCAGCATTTTTGTGAACCCTCAGCCATTTTCTCGTTCAAAACTTCTAAAAACCAAAAAAACAAACAAACAAACAAACAAACAAAAAAAAAAACAAGAAAACTCCAAAACCCCAAAAAACAAAACCCAAAAACCCTCCTAAACATCTTTTAACTTTATAAAATTGAGAAATCAGGGCTGAGGTGTACCTCAGTGGTTAGAGCACTTGCTTAGCAAGTGCAAAGCCCTAGGTTTAATTCCCAGCACCACATAAACTGGGCATGGTAGTACCTGTGATCCCAGAAGGCTGAGGAAAGAGGATTGCCATGAGTTCAAAGCCAACATGGGCTACATAAAGAATTCAGGACTAGTCTCGACGGCAAGACCCTGTCTCAAAATATTTGAAAAATAAAAATTGCATATGTTTATGATGTAAACATGATGTTTTGATATACACATGCAATGTGAGTGCAAGCTAGTTAACGTATTCATCACTATATTTTTGTGGTGAAAACATTTCACACTTAATCTTTTAGTCACTTTCAGCTGTTCAGTATCGCAGTCATTACGTCTTTAGTGACGACTCTTTTTCACTCTCTCTAATAATTCCTTGTGCAACTACTTTGAAGTTTCCACTTCAGATTTTTAAGTATTCGAAGTTCTATAAATTGGTGCCCAGACCCAGAGGAGGGCTGCCTGTGGGTGCTAATTCTTGACTCTGCATCTGTCGCTTTCTGTCTGCATTAAGGATGGCATAGGCAGGTTTACCTGCTGCTCCTTTTCTGTGTGCTCCAGTGTAGGTCTTGTTCTCCCTTGCAGGGCAGGTGTCATGGCACGGGACCTCAGCTTTCTGTTCTCTCCCGTGTCTTTCTTATTGGAGTTAGATGGAACTTCAGCATTGCTTTGGGTTGCATGTTCTCATGGCTAACAATGTTGAACATTTTTTATGTGTATCGGCCATACGACTTCTTCTGAGACCTCTTTATTCATTTCAGTTGCCCTTTTTTGGATCAGGTCGTTTAGTTTGGGGACAATCTAATATCTTTCAGGGATTTTTTTGTATATTCATGATATTGGCTGTCTTCCGAAAAGTAGATGGAAGTTTTTTCCATTTATTAGTTCTCTCCTCACTCTGTTGGCTGTTATCTTTGCTGAAGCCTTTTATTTTTATTCCTTTTTTGAGGTTATTTACACATCAAAAACAGAGTAGAGGGCAGACTTGCCCTTGTTTCATTGTTTTTCTTCTCCCTTACTTCCTTCCTTCCTTCCTTCCTTCCTTCCTTCCTTCCTTCCTTCCTTTCTTTTTTCTTTTTTGAGACAGGATCTCACTCTGTAGTCCAGGCTGGTCCTGAACTCACTATGGAGCCCAGGGTGGCCTCGAATTCCTAGCAGTTTTCTTGCCTCAGCTTCCTGAGTGCTGGGATGACAGATATGCACTCTCTGCCTGACTTACGTGGTACTGGTAAATTAAACTTTTGTGCTTACTAGGCAATCACTTTTAGCCACTGTGCTATTCCTCCAACACTGAGAAGATTTTTAATTTGATACATAAGTCTATTTGTTGATTCTTCATGTTATTCATTAGGTATTTTGTTGAGGAAGTCTTCACTTTAGCCTGTGTCTTTGGAAATTTTGCCTATTTTTATCTTCCAGCAGGTCGAGTGTCTTTGGCTTAATGTTTTGGACTTTGGTTAGATAGGGTTTGATTTTTTGCTACGTAGTGACATATGTGGGTCTAGTTTCACTCTCCTGTGGGTGTATAATCAGTTTTCCAACTGCCTTTTGTTAAAGAGGCTCCCTTTTCTCCAATGTGTGATGTTGGCCCCATTGTTGAAGACCAGATGTCTGTGGTGCTTAGGGTAGCCTCTGTATTTTCAGTTCTGTTCCGCCTGTCTGTTTTTATGCCAATAGTATATGGTTTTTATCCCTGTTGTTTTGTAATGTAACTTGACGTCTGGTAGTGTGCTGTCTCTTGCTTTTGTTTTGTTGTTTAGAGTTATTTTGGCTATTCTGGGTCTCTTCTGGTTCCACATAAATGTCAACATTTTTTTCCCTAATTCTGTGAAAGGATGTTTTGGTATTGTAATTGGAATTGCATTGAATCTTTACAACAGTTTTGGTAGTATGGCCATTTTGGCAATACTGGTTCTGCCTATCCAGGAACAAGGGACGTCTTTCCATTTTCTAATGTTCTCTTCAATTTCTTTTTCAGGGGTCCTTCACTTCCTTAGGTATTTAATGTTCTCTGAAGCTACTCTGAATGGAATTTTTTTCTCATCTCTTTCTCTGTGTTTTCATCGTTACCGTATAGACATGTTGTTGATTTTTGAGCTTTGATTTTTATCACCTGTCACGTGGCTGAATTTGCTTATTAGTTCTTACAGTCTTCTGGTGTTTTTTTGGTGTCCTCTATGCAAAGGATCAGGTTATGTACACATGAGGATAGTTTAGCTTCTTCCTTTTCTGTGTATATTCCTTTCACTTTACCCCCTTAATTGATTGCTCTGGATGAGGTTTTGAGCACTGTGCTGAACAGGGGTGGTAAGAGTGGAGATTCTTGTTTTAGTCATGATTTTAGGGGACATACTTTTAGTTTTCTCCCATTGAGGATGATGTGGGAAATGGGATTGTCATAAATCACTTTACCAGTTGAAAGGTCCTTCTGTACCTATTTTCATTATTTATTTATTTATTTATATCATAAATGGATGTTGCATTTTGTCCAGGGCTATTTCTGCATCTATTGAGATGATCAGGTGATTTTTGTCCTTGCTTTTATGTTGTATATTACATTAACTGATTTACATATGTTGGACCATCTTTGCTGTCAGTGTTTCTAAGGTAAATCAAAAATCCATACTTTTTCTGGGAAAAAATTTCCTGAAGTACACATATATTTTCAATCTGGTTTGAATCATGTGAAATTTTTATTTTTGTGAGTCAAATATGGTCAACTAAAGAAATTTCATGGCTCAACCTGTCATTAGGGTGAAATTATGTGTAGTAAGATTTTTCTTTTTCCGCTTTGGTGCTGGAGATTGAACTCAAGGCCTCCACCCTGAGGTGCGTCTGTCCACCTGCCCACCCTCCCCCTTTGCGAGGCAGGGCTCTTTAAGTCTCTAAGTTGCCCAGGCTGGTCTTGAGCTTGTGATCTTCCTATCTCAGCTTTCCAGGGTGTTCAGGTTGTAGGTATGCATCCCCACTAATTTTTCCAGTTAGTCCATGTAAAACTTTTTTTTTTTTAAATCACCATTACTACTATGTAACTTACCTGGATATACATTCCAGACATGTTTACATTTCCCCCTTGTTTTAAAGGTAATACTCTATCTAAGAAGGTGAAACATCAAATGGTCTCTCCAATATGAGAGACCCAGATCACATCTCCTTTGGAACTTAAGATGAAAGACAAAGTGAAAGAGGGGGATGAGGTGGGGGAGGAGGGAGGGTGGGGTGGGTAGGGGGAGGGACAAAAGGAGAGTGGGAAAGCCCTTGTCACCTTGACAAAGCCCTTGTCACCTTGACAAGATATGAATGTGCACACAATGCCCAACCTCATTGTAAACCTTGAATTTTGCACGTATACATAGCAATAAAATGTGGGGGGAAAAGATAATACTCTGCCTCTGGAATTATTGTGGATAAGAAGTTTACTGTGACACTATGTGACATTTATTTATAAATAAATCTTTATTTTTCCATTCCCTTTTTCAAGTTCTGAAGGTTTTCTACAACATCTACATCTGTGTAGATATGGATATTTTAATGTTTTTAATTTCTTTTTTTGTGGTTTTGGGGATTGAGCTCAGGCCCTTTGCACTGACCTACATATACCTGCCAGCCCCTTTTTATTTTTGTTTTTGAGACAGTCTCACCAAATTGTCCAGGCTGAGCTTGAACCTGGAATCCTCCTGCCCTGGTTCTATTTGGCTTCTTTTCAGACTGGCCTGTTTTTTTTTTTTCCATAGTGTTTCATCTTTTCCTTATAATTTTTATTTCTTTTGTGTCTCTTTAAATTTTAAATAAGCTTGTTTGTAGCATTCCATGCTGTCTGTAGCCTAAATTTGGGGGGTTTTGATTTTCCCATTTATTGCAGCTTCTGAATTTCCCTCACAGTGCTTTGGTTTATTATTGAGCTTGTAAGTGACTTTTGGCTGGGTACCCTGCTCTAGCTTTGGGAGTTTCCTGAGTCCTTGTTTCTGAGGAGCACCTGAAGAGCTGTACCCACCGGCCTGGGGTGCATTTATCGAAGGAGTGTCACACACTTAAACCACCCAAACAAGTGGGTACCCGTGGTAGAGTTTCCTGTGGGTGATTCTCTCTCTCTCTCTCTCTCTCTCTCTCTCTCTCTCTCTCCTTCCTTTTTTTTCCTTTTGAGACAGGGCCTTGCTCTGTAGCCCAGGCAGGTCCTGAAGTCTCTATGAAGCCCAGGCTGGCCTTGGACTTACAGCAATCCTCCTGTCTCAGCCTCCCAAGTGCTGGAATTGCAGGTATGCACCACCATGCCCAGCTTATGTGGTGGTGGGGAATCAAACTTGGGTACCGCAGAGCCATTCCTCCAGCCCCAGGTGATTCATTTTTGACCTCTGTCCCTGGCCGGCCTTCTAACTGCTTTCCTGATCAGGTGGGAGACGTGTGATCTCCCCGTGGAGGACATGGGTCTTTAGGGCTCCCTGGTCTCTGCTGGACATCCATGAAGTTTGCCCTCTTGTGTGGGCATCTGCCTTTATCTCCACACAGGCAAGGATCCTCCGAAGCCCCCAACCTGCAGCTGACTGGGAGAGTCTGCTGAACTGCTTTTCTGCCCTTGATTTCTTTGCTTATCTGGTGCACAGGGGTTTTCTTTCTTTCCTTCCTCCCTCCCTCCTTCCTTCTTTCCTTCCTTCCTTCCTTCCTTCCTTCCTTCCTTCCTCCCTCCCTCCCACCTTCCTTCCTTCTTTCTTTCCTTCCTTCCTTCCTTCCTTCCTTCCTTCCTTCCTTCCTTCCTTCCTTCCTTCTGTCCTTCCTTCCTTCTTTCCTTTCTTTTCTTTTCTTTCTTCTTTCTATCATAGCTATGTGTTAATGTTTTTGTTTTGCTACAGTTTACTCATTACTTCTAAATGTGTATAATGAAAGAAAGTTGTATTTTAAAAAATTCGGTTACTCTCAGAGGTGATTGAAAATGGATACCCATTTGCTTTGAGCCTATTCCTAGGTCTTTCTTGTTGGCCTTTAATTTGTTGCCCTTTTCAATAGTTGCTTAGTTTGAAACACTAACATTCTGAGTGTGTCTTTAAGGACAAGCCCATCTTAAAAAGTCAACACTAGGGCTGGAGGAATGGCACAGTGGCTATTGCAAGGTCCTGAGTTTGATTCCTCAGTACTACATAAAGTTGGGCACATGCCTGTAGCCCAAAGCTAGAGCAGGGTACGCAGCCAAAAATCACTTACAAGCTCAATAATAAACCAAAGCACTGTGAGGGAAATTCAGAAGCTGCAATAAATGGGAAAATCAGAACCCCCCAAATTACATCCCAGCATGTGGGAGGCTGAGGCAGGAGGATTGCCGTGAGACCAAGGCCAACCTGAACTACACAGTAAATTCAGGACCAGGCTAGGATACAGAGCAAGACCCTGTCTCAAAAAAAGTCAACATTAAGTTAACACATATCTTTAACACTTCTCTTTCATCTAGACAATTTTTGCCTGGTATTTCCTTTAAATGCATATATTTCTATAAATATCCAGTTTTAACCTGGGTGTATACAGTGAATACCTCTAATTCTTGCACTCTGGGAGGCTGAGGCAAGAGAATCCTAAATTTGAGTCTAGTTGGAGCAACTTAATAAGACCCTGACTCGAAAGACTAGCTCAGTGGTTAAAAGTGCACACTAGGCCAGCACAAGGCTCGGAGTTTGATTCTCTAGTACCGCTATTGGGGTTTGTATCTGGAATATCTTCAGTAGTCTCGTGTATTTGAATGTTGTGGATTATCTGTGGACCCATGTGCTGTTTGGAGATGGGGGACCTATCATGGAGGAGCGATTATGGGTGTGTGATGAAAGACAGGCATGTGTAGATTAAAGGTTATAGGCAAGTGGTGGAAGACAAGTGTGTGGTAGATTACGGATTGTAGGCATGTGGAGATTGGGAGCTTCCACCTGGAGGGTGTGGAACACTGAAGCTTGACCCAGAAGGAGGCGATCGCTGGAACAGGACCTGAAAGAATATATGCTAGTTCTAGCCTTCTTCTCTCACTTGGGCCTGTTCTGTCGTGGGAACTTGGCTTCATGCCTGCAATGCTGTGAGGAGCCGCCTCCATCTCCACCTCCACCTCCACCATGTGCTTCCACTGCTGCCAGCTGCCCATGAATGGACTGTGACCTTCTGAAATTCTGAGCAAAAATAAACTTTTATTCTCCTAATTTGTGCACGTCAGGTATTTGGTCACAGTAACAAAAAAGTAATTAAGACAACCACATAGACTGGGTGTGGTGGCATATGGTACAGCTGGTAGACAATAAATGAATAAATAGAAGATAAAGGCCCACACTACTGGGCCTGGCTCAATTAAAAAGCAAGGCTGGAGGCGTAGCTCAGTGTTATAGGCCTGGGGTTCTATCTTCAGTACTAGGAGAAAAATATCTTCCAAGATGAAGAACTTTCCCTAAAGAAGTAGGCATAAACATTGAACTGTTTTCCCCCCATAATTTTTGCTAATTTAGAATGCCAAAATTAAGGATTTCAATGACAGTGCCTAAAACCTAAAGCAAGTTCTTCTGTTTTTAGCAAGATATTCTACAATGATCAATCACTTGTCATTCCTTTTTACTCTCTGCTTTTTTTCTCTGTATGTCTGAAAACAACAATGGAAAATCCATTAGGAAGCAATGATGTTGCTTTCCTGGGTAAGCATATTTTATTTATTTATATTAGGTTTTTCAATGAAGACTGCTAATTTTTAAATGTCCTGATAAACTATGGCTCGTAAATCTTGTTTGTACTAAGGATATTCTATTTGTTGAGCTATTTGAAGATTGACAGGTACCTGTTTATGTATTTATGGGATTTTTTTTTTTTTTTTTAGTAATTAGAAAAATCCCCAGTTAACTGGACTGATAATGTTCACAGGATAACACAACATTCTGCAACCCCCAGTGCCCTACCCCATCTCAAGTACACACACTGGACAAAGCTGTACCCTCCAAGTCATTTTTTTCATTTCCTTTTGGTTTTATCTGGCCACAGTTGAACATGCCCTGACAACACACCTTCCACTGTAAATATTTTAAAAATGAAACGGGAGCAAGTCATCCCTCAACCACATCATATAATGTATCAAAGGATACACACAGCTGCAGCAGCACCATGTAATTACTTAATTTGTCTTTGACAGCTCCCATTTGCAGAAGAAAGGGAAGTATGAGCCATACATGGGAAAAGATTTTATGTGTGTCCAAATTAGATTGTTCACTGGGAACCATCCCACACTTTCCTGGGCAAGCGGCGCGAAGCATGACATGGAGGATCAGAGCCAACATCGCTCCTTCCATAATGCGGCAAGAGCTCAAGGTGGAGGCTGGCCATGGAAAGGCAAAGCTGTGAAAAGCAGCTTGGAAACAGGCTGAGGTAAAGTGGTAGTGTCTTGTGGTTCACTGACTTAAAATGAGCTCTTCCATCTTATAAGCAAGATTTCTTTCTTTCTTTCTTTCTTTCTTTCTTTCTTTCTTTCTCTCTCTTTTCTTTCTCTGAGGCAGGATCCCACTCTGTCAGGTAATGTGGTGGCTCTTCCTGTGGTTTTTGGAACCAGTGGTGGGTCCCCAGATTCCACACTCTTGTGTGCTCTTCTCAGTAGCCAGGAATTCCGGCCTGGAAACGTGTAAGAATTCCCTCAGGTGTCTAGATTACCAGGTGGTCCCTGCCCTGCCCAGCACCTGTGGCCTCAGACCTTCCTGAACAGGTGATGTCACACTGTGTTAGGATTACACCTCAGTCTTCCTGAAAGGTGATGGGGATGTATAAAAGGGAAGGTGCTGAATGCTATGGGGCCTCTTTATCCTCCCTGAGTCTTATGTCTTCTTTGATTTTGAAGGTCAGCCTTCCAAAGAACATACTTTAAAGCTCTGGTGCTTAAGGTGGTTGTCATATTTTTCTACAGTTGTAGCAAAATGCTACTTAATACTTACCCTAGGGGAGCATTTATATATATTTGCTTAAAGTTTGGAGAATGATTTTACTTGATGATTCTCAGCAGTTTAGTATATTCTTGTAGAATTTGCCTGGAGGCATTGATGGCAAGTTATAGATGGACTTTATTTATTTATTTATTTGTTTGTGGTGCTGGGGATTGATCCTAGTGCTTCCTACATACTAGGTAAGGGCTTTACCACTGAGCTATATTTCTAGTCCTAGATGAGCTTATCAAAGTTAGAGGCCTATGGCTTGTCTTGATTTTTCAAGTCCTATCTTTTGTATTAGATCGATTAAAATTTAATTGTTTACTGTTTGGCTCTTATTTTTTATATAGTATTAATACTACTTACAAATATTAACTATGCCTATGTGTAGATTTTAAAAAAAAATAAACTTAGTGAATAAGGCCTTCTGCACTGGTAAACTCCAACCTTGTTCTTCTTTCCCTCTCCCTCCTTCCTATTCTTGGGGGTCACACTGACCAATAGGGGTTTTGCAGGGAACCCATTGTTTAGGCTCTGATTTTCTGGAGAGTTTATAGTAAAACTCCATGCCACAATTGGAACAACTTTGTTCTACTAAATGGATAACCTGTCAAAAATAGACTTGATATTATAACACATAAATTGAAAATTCTAACTTTGCTTACTAGCTCTTTCTTGGATCAGTGTTTTTCTCTACAAAAATCTGCCACCCAGCTCTCTGATTGTACACCTTCTATTCACCATTAGCTGAATTTTTATGATGGAACAAGGACCAGGACTGCTAGAGCTTGTTACACTATAACTATCTTGACTCATTTGTGCTGCTGTAACAAAACACGAGAGACTTGTGAAGAACAGAAATTCGTTTCCTACCATTCAAAACTATGACAGGGTTACAATCTGGTGAGGGCCTGGTTTCTGGTTCCTGAGGGCTGCTTCTCACTGTGTCCTTGCTGAATGGAAGAAGCAAGAAGCAGATGTCTTTAGAGCCTACTTTATAAAGACACTCATTCCGTTCCTGGGGGTACATCCTGAAGGCCCTACCTCCTTGTATGTAAATGTCAGTGATAAACTTTCAATATATACATTTGAGGGAACACAGATATTTTGATTAAAGCTGGTGTTAGGACTTCTTAAGGGCCTGCAAGGGCCCATGTCTTGTTTTATTTCTTTGACTCTTACAGGGAATTCTGAGAGTGTCATTGTCAGAGACATTATGCTGTGCCTAAAGACAAACAGCTTCAACAATTGTGTTAATTGCTTGTCTCCCTTTGCCATTTGTATTTGTGATCTCTGACTGCTTCCATGGCCATAGAATGAGGCAGGGTTAATCATGAGTCTTACCTATGTGAGGCATCAACATCACATAGCTGAGGATAACGATTGAGCCTTGTGCTTTTCAGTTTCTGTCTTCTGGGTATACAGGCTGGGCTTATCCAGTACATTTGCCATGGTAATGGGACAGGGACATTGCAGTCCATTGTACTTAGTGGTGAGAAACTGGCCTTAATTATCTTTATATTGAGAAGAACAAAGCTTGCTGAGTCTGGTAGCACATCCCTGTAATCCCAGCACTGTGGAAGGCTGAGGTAAGAAGCTTGCAAGTTTAAACCCAGTCTGAGCAATTTAGCACCTAACAAGACCCTCCCTCAAAATAAAAAAGGGGCTGGGAATGTAGCTCAGTGCAAAGACCCTGATCCAATCCTGATCAAATCCTTAGTAACATGAATACCCTCCATCCCTCACATGCACGTGTGCACACATGCAAAGAAGAAAGCTACCTTATGGAGCAAAACGCAACTTGTCCATTGCTTTCTAAGACATGTGGTATTTATAAATACTGTCCCAGAGGGAATCTCTTCTTTCTCATCAGGTGTCCATTGGGAAGGTCTGAGAAGCCCTGAGCCCTACTGGTGTTCTCCTTCTTCTCTCTCACATGCACTGTTCCTGATCTTGGCTTGATGGCCTAATTCTCACTTTGTCTACTCCTGACCTTGCTTCCTTTTTTTTTTTTGATTCGCTGTTGCTGCAAAATTTTCTCTTCGGTTTTTAGCCCTGGTCTTACGTTCCGATTTTCTTAATAATTTCAGTTGAACTTGGGTCCCTTACTCCTGAATTTTGCTTAGAATGAACCGAAGATAAAACAACTACATTAGTTAAGTTTTCTAGAAAAAGCAGAATTAAAATGTTTGTAAAATCATATGAAGGCCTTCGTTAGATAGGCTTAGCGAACTTGCCATCTGCGAGATCTGATACAGGAGAGTCCAAAATGGTCATCTGCACGTGGGAGAGCCAGAGAGCCCAGTGGCTGCTCAGACGAGAAGGTGAAAGCGCAAAACATGGGGACCAAGGGCAACCCTAAGGCAAGATTAAGGCTGGAGGCTCCCTGTAGAGCCCCTAGTGCAACTGTGCACTGGAAGGCTGGGGATGCCAGACCAGTGTCCAAAGGCAACGGTGAAGACCGAGCTCGCCACCAATGGGAGCACTTCCTCCCTCCTCCCTCCTTTAATTCCACCCACGGCGTTGGCTGGTGACCCGCACACCCGGTAGGTCTTCTTCCCTCACTCTGCAGGCCTGTGTGTCAACTATTCCTAAACCCACCCTGAGTCGTGCTTTACTAGCCTGCCAAGTGTTCTTAAGCACTTGGAGTTGGCAGAGCGCGATTCCCCTCACCCCGCGGAGGCCTAGCCTGCTCTGCCAGGGCAGCGGCCTAGTCCTTGCTGCCGCTCCCCTTCTCTCTCTCTCTCTCTCTCTCTCCCCAGTTACAAGGGTTGCGGCCACTATGCTGTCATTCCATTTTAACAATAAGATTTCTCGTTGTCTTCAGATTTTTCAGAATCTGAGAATTAGGTTTCTAGAAACGCCAAACCACTGTGCTTCATTTTGACTAATTTGTCCCGCAGGCTGTCTTCCCACTGAGAAGTCAGCATGCGCTTCCCACCTCTCTCTCCCTCTCTCTCTTCCTTAGAAATAGAAAGTAACACGATTCTCCCGCAGATACTTGGCATTAGTTTCTCAGAAATCTGATAAAATTCCACCACGCCATCTCTCTAAAGTAAACTTTGAGCTAAATTTTCAATTGTGTTTAGGACACAGGATGTAGTTAGACAAATGCACACAATTTAGGGAAACAGATCTTCCTCCGGGCGGGGCAGACTCTGCTCCATTCCCGTTTCTCATGCCAGACAAGCTCATGAATGTGAGGGAATGCCTTTTTCAAAGTATCTGTGAAGGGAAGGGATAATTACTTTTGTGTGATTCAAACCTGGGCGGCCTCCAGGTTCCCCAATTAGCTGTGAGAACAATGCCGGCTACTGTGTCTCAGGTTTACCTTGAATTTTCCAGGGAAAGTTTCTTTTCTGATCGCCGTGAAGTTTAGAGATCAGGAGCCTTCACATTCTCCTTTCTGAACAAGGGGCCCAGATAACTTCAAAGAAGTTTCTCTGAGGATTTCACTGCCAGGAGGTTAAACAGAAACTATGATGCAATTTAAAAATATTTTTGTAGGAAAAAAAAATCAAACTTATGCATTATGAGGAATGCTTACATATATTTTTTAATGTACATGGAAGTGGTGAGTTATAAAATTTCTTTTCTCCTTTTGGTGTGTAACCTTTTTCAGTATCACTTCTATTTCTGATGATACAACAGACTAGGACTGAAATTAAAATGAAAATAAGTCACAGAATAATAGTATTTTTGTGGCTCTGCCTCTAGAAACACTGAGAATTTTTTTCTACGTTGCCATGAGAGTATGGAACAATTTCACACGTGCTCCTTGGGTGTTATGCAATGTCTACTATTTTCACTCTTTCCAGTGTGGTTTGCTCTTATTTAAGCTAGGTCAAGGTCAAGTGTAATATTTAACAGTGACTGTCTTAGAATTCCATGAAAGCCTAATAAGAGAATCAAATTCAGCAAGATATGGGGCTGTATGTAGTCATATTCCCAACGCTGTGATGTCAATGTTTGTGTCTCCCACACCCACATCCATATGTTGAAATCTTAACTCTCAAGGTGATGGTCTTAGGAGGTGGGTCCATTGGGAAGTGATTAGATCACGAGGATGGAGCTCCTCTGAGTGGGATTAATGCCCCTATAAAAGAGGTATAAAAGAGACTCCTCACTTCTTCCATTATCTCATGACACAGCAGGAAACCGGCCTTCACCAGACACAATATCTGCCACCATCTTTCAGAGCTCCAAAGCTGTGAGAAATATATTTCTGTTATTTATAACTTACCCAGTCTGTGGCATTTCGTTCATATGGGAGAAAGATGTGGTCTCTTTCTGCAACATGAATAACTTGTGTCTGATTGACCCAGACTTCTGAAACTGAGGCTCTGGGTCTGCCAAGAGCGCCAGTGCCTCACGTCCTCACCCATCACAGCACCACTGCCAACCTGGTTGCTGCTGAAGGGGCCGAGGTCTCTGAGAAACTCACACCAGTCCTGTCCTAAGAAAGTCATTGCCCCAGTGTGGCTTCATTTTTTGATCTCAAACTCTTGTAGGTTTTTCTTTTAGTGGATCTGTCTCAGCAGAAGGTGTGGGAAGACAGGTGCACTCCTGAGGAAGAAGAGCAAAGTGAGCAAAAGGCACATGCTTTACCCAGAAGCCACCTGCCTGGCTTACTACCTTGGCCCATTGTTCAGGAAGGGCTTTTCAGCAGTTAGCTGTGGTCATTTCCCTGGTGGCTCCCCTTAGTGAACACAGCATGTTCTCAAATATATTCCAGTATGCCTGACATTCTTGAGTGGTGCATGAGTCTCAGGTGAAAACGATTGAATTTACACAATTACTTGCACTGACCTACATGTTCCATGGAGGGTACAAATGCGTTCTGCACATTTCGCAAATCTTTCTAAGGCACTAGTTAGAATGAGATCTCAGCTTCACCTGCCTAGGCAAAGCCAGTCTGGAACTCAATCCTCCTTTCTCAGCCTCTGGAGTGCTGGTATTACAGATGTGTGCCATCATGTCTGGCTCAGCTTGTGGTTCTAGTCTAGATCTTTCTCTTGTGCTCCTGATCCTCACTGTCTCTTCAAAATGCCACTTCTCTAATCTCTGTTTCCATAAATGGACCATAAACACAGTTTCTTGTGCTAGAATTGTCCTGATATTCCCCTCCCCACCCCACCCAGGCTTTTCACACTCAGCAACTTACAAAATTAAATACTTAAAACTCTGGTAATTCTAATCTTAGTGAAGAGGGATGAGAGGGTGGATATAATGAGAACTGTTTTTCCCTTAGAAAAAAATGTCCTGGAAAATACTATCTAATAATAGAAGCTCTTTACCAATACTCTATCCCAACAGGAAGAGAAAATTTTCCTTACACATTTTATATAATGAACCAATAGAAATTATTTTTCTGTTGTTTACTAGTATCTCCAAGAGCCAAAGCAAAGAAGGTTTTAACTTGGCCACTTTAACAAGATATTTTTCTGAAAATAAGAATAATTGGAGAGCACATATTTTGTGAATTTGCTTCAGGTATATATATTCTTTCCCCATTTGTACAGAGTAGGAAAATCACTATGTAATTGTTTTTAAAAAGGGGACTGTTCTCTGCCTTGTATACTTGTGTTAGTCAGCTTCTCTTACTGTATCGAATTTTTGATGTAACCAATTAAGTTGAAAGAGCAAAAATTTGTTTTGGCTCACAGTTGGAAGATTCAGCCCATGGTCAGGTGGCTTTGATGAGGCGGTGCATCACGACCTAAGCGAGTGCTGGAGAAAGATCTTTCAGCTCATGGCCAGAAATGAATGAAGAAGAGAAAGATACCAGAGCCTTACCAGTCTCCTTCGAGGAAATGCCCTCAATGTCCAGACCTCCTCTCATTAGGCCCAGCCTCTCAAAGTCTCCACCACCTCTAACTAGGCAGCTAAGGTCTAAGCCTTTAACATATGAATCTTTGAGGGACATTCTAGATTCAAACTACAGCAACTCAGAACATTTCCTAGTATTTAAGAGGAAAAACAAGTGCCAGTTGTGAGCAGCGCTTAAGGAGCCAGATTAAAGAGAAGGTGCATCTGTTTCTTGACCAGGTTTTCTGGGACTGGACACCAAGGATGACATGATAGACCCACCCTGTTAATAGGTTTGGTTTAATGTGAAGTTGAGTGGTAGATGAACCCACAGAGGAAGGCCTTTCTTCATAAGGTCCTGTAACTTAATACCTTAATTACATGTATATCTAACTCAATCAGTTAAACAGTAACCCACCAACTCCCAGGCTTGTGCTGTAAATCTAAGGATGAAGCCCCTGTAATTGGGTACTGGTGCCTCACTGTGTCTCTCACCAGGTCGTCCCTGTCACACCACAGGTCTCCACTTGTAGACAGGCTTTCACCAGACACAGAATAGAACTGGGAGCTAAAATACTTCTTCTCTTTACAACTTATCTCTCTGTGAAAGGACTAAGACTGCAATGAGATGTGACCACAGGGCTTATGTACAGCAGCAGGGGACGAAGAGCCACAGGAGCATGAGGGATGGGCTTCCTGCCCCATTGCTGTGCGCTCAACTGTTCTAGACCTCAGGGCTCCTTAGCCGCGACATGGAACAAGTAGTATCTACTGGAATTGTGGAAACCGGGCTTACTAGAGTGTGCATCCCGTGTCTATGATCAGTTTCTGTATTTCTGTACTTCTTGCACAGGCATGCTATTATTATTTCACTTTGCTCATGAAAGTGACAAGAACAGTCACGGGCCTTGTTTGTGGAGCCCTTGGTCCCAGGGACAACACTTAGCTCCATATTCTAAGTGCTCATATGCCATTTCATCTCCTGCCAGTCTTTGAACTCCTTAGTAGCAGGCACTAGGTCCCTGATGTATGTTTCTCAGGTTACCTAACTTCAATGGCATTTACACCTCTTCCTATTTTCCTCCTTTCTTTCTTTCTTTCTTTCTTTCTTTCTTTCTTTCTTTCTTTCTCTCTTTTTTTTTTTGGAGACAGAGAGTCTTGTTCTGGAGTCTAAGCTGATCCTGAACTCACCTTGCAGTCAAGGGCTGGCCTCAAACTCACAGTAATTCTCCTGCCTCAGCCTCCCAAGTGTTGGGATTTCAGGCACGTACCACCACGCCTGCCTTATGTGGTGCTGGGGAATTGCACTGGACACTTGCACTTGCTAGGCAGGCTCTCTTAACACCATGCTGTGCCGCCAACCTTACAGCTCTCCTTTTCTTCCTCCTGTCTCTCCTTCTTCTTCGTACTGGGGATCACGCCCAGGACCTCCACACTGAGCTTCTTCCTCAGCCGTTTTTAATTAATTAATTTATTTTTGATTTTGAGACAGGGTCCCAGCAAGTTGCTAAGTTGCCCAAGCTGGACTTAAATTTGGAATCCTCCTGCCTCTTCCTCCCAGAGTGCTGAAATTATAGCACTGGCCCTGGCAGTTAATGTAGTATCTTTTGATTGGACAAAGATCATGGCAAAGCAGCTAACTAGAGGTATACTATTAAAGGTCAAAGTCACCATAAATGAGCACGAATCCTAAACACATGTAATGGGAGAATGCTTATGCCTTGTCCTCAGATTTCTTGAAAACACTTTAACGATTTGCCTTATGAATATTTTGGGTTTAGTCAAGTGGTTGTGGTACATTCTTGTTCCTCTAGCAGCACATGGTTTTGTTGAGTAAAATTTACTAATTTTATATCGAATTTGCCATATGAGATTGTTGAGTGTGATTTTTTTTCTCCCTTTCTAGTCTAAATTGAAACCTTCTGGACATTGAACCTAGCAACATATGTCAGTGTGATTTATATGTAAAAAAAAAAATCTATTTTCATATTATTAACAAAATCACTCTTGTATCCCAATCTTTGTTCTCTGGATAAATCTTGGTTAAATCACTTCCTGCCATTCAAATACCTCAGGGCCCAAACTGCCTGAAGCTTAGCAACAGATCCATCAGAAAATACAACTCAAAAAATAAAATATAGAAAGAAGGTTACGATGACAGGAAAAATGTTTCTCACTTCTCCTCACAGGGCGGGGAGGTGGGCAGGAAGGAAAGGAGAGAATTTTAGAATCTGGTTTCTCTATGTCAGATTAATGACTAGTGCCTTAAATAAGAAACAGGAGAAATGGCCTCTGTAAAAAGAATTGTTTTACTGACTCACCCCCTGGCTCCAGGCCGAAGGCAAAATTTAGACAGAGCTGAAAAAAAAAAAAAATCAGACCAAGCCTATTTTTAAAGAAGAAAATTGAAAATAGAACCCATTGTGATCACACCATTCTTCAGACTCTTTGACACTCTAAGAGCCCTGGGATGTTCCAGAAGCTTCCGTGAAAACGTGCGTCTGTGCTGTTCCCCCCAGATAGAAAGAATGCATTTCCCGGTGTGGTTAACACAGCGCGTGTGGGTCTGCCCTATCTTGCCTTCCTGACCAGGAACGTGTGCATCCTAAATCTGTTTCCGTTTTCCAGGGACACTCACATTTCGTGGCAAAGATGTGTGGTCCAGATGTGAGAGGTTCCCCCCTCTCCCCTTTTAAATTTCTTCAGAGCAAGCATCTCTTAATAGAACACAGTCTTTACAAGTAATATTTATAAAATGCCAGCTTGGGGAAGGGTGTCTTTTGTTCAGACAGACAGTCCTTTCTTTTCCAGGATGACCCTGGGATTTTAGTGTGGCAGATGCGACAGAGGAGGGGCTGACGGGTGGAAGAGGTGCGAAGAGGCTGCGGGTCGCCTTAGCCTGTTCTGGAGTGCTCAGGTTTAGTGTGCTTGTTGCGACTGTGAGTCCCCCCGGGGGGCCTCGGGAGTCAGCCTACAGAGGTGGCCTTCCAGATTCTCAGCACTGTCACTGCTCAGGAGCCATCTGCGTGTTGAGAGAACCAGTGACGCATGGGACAAAATCAGGGCGTTTCCGTTGAGTGAAACTCACAAAGTGGCTGATCCAGGCCAGGAATTAGATGGACGAGCTGGCTGGTTTTTTTTTTTTTTTTCCTATGAAAGATTGACCCTCATTGTATTAAAAAAATCCATTTTTGAAAAAAAGGAAAACACTTTCAATTAAAAGCGAAGCAGATGGCCTGGGAACGCAAGTAGCTTCTCGCGTTAATTCCCTCATACATAAAGGGGGAGTTGGTAGCCCCAGCCGGCCTGGGCGCAAGAGGGAGCCGCGCGTGTCTCTGGCTTCTTTCCCCTTGTCCTTAGAACTTGCGTCCAGAGCTTAAACAAAGGTAATCTCTGTGGGGCTGGAATCGTTCCCTTCCCTCCCTCAGCGGTGGTTCCAAGGAACTTGTTTGGATTGGGGGCTTTTTGTACGAGATGCCTCAAAAACTCTGAATTGCGGCGTCTAGCTCGAACCATTTTAACGAAAACGGCAACAGCCCCAACAACAGCATGTTGGACTGCAAGGTGCGAGCTCGGGGTGTTGGCGGCCTGCTGGCTGAATCGCGAGCTTTTCTGGGTCTCCGCCTCACCATTCTTAGAACTGCAATAACAACAGCAGCAGCGATAGCCGGGCCGTGGGTCAGTTGTGAGGGTCCGGTGGGTCTGTATATTCCACAGAGCAACACGCGACTATCTGTGATTTTTCGCAGACGCCTCTTCTGTACAGGGCGAGCTCCTGTGAACGATGCTTTGTAAGTTGTGAAGGAGTGAAAATTCCCTAACGACCGGAGAAGCGCACGGGAAGATGGGTACAGAATTTACAGAAACATGGCACGGACGATAATAATATTTTAAAAAGTGAAGTCATTTCTTAGTTTTTTCCCTAAAAGTTAGTGTAGAGATTAAGTTGATCCACAAGCTGCATATATATATATATATATATATATATATATATATATATATATATATATATGTGTGTGTGTGTGTGTGTGTGTGTGTGTGTGTGTGTGTGTGTGTGTGTATATGCATGAGATGAACTGTGTCTGTCTATATAAATATTCATATTAATAGTTCAGAAAAGATTGCTATCAGTGGCCTGATGTTAAACTATTGCCTTTTTCAATGACCATTTCAATTCAAACCCATAATTAAAATTCTTTAATTTAGTATGATTAGTAAAGTCGTGAGACATTTGGGTAATCTTCACACAGAGCTCAGAGCTGTGGTTGTAAGTGATTGATTTAGGGGCCAGCACATTAGGGATTAGAAGATGCATCTTGGATGTGGGTGGCCCAACAAATAATCTGGCAGCTTGAACTAAATATAAGGGAAAAAGAAAGATTATGACTTCTTCTCCCCCCAGTTTCTACATACATTTAAACAAAGTATTGATTTTTTTCTAGCTAATAAAATTGACATAAAGTATTGAGAAACTTTTATCAAATGGAGTAATACAAGCTTTAATTTTAGAAATCCCTGTCTAGATTTCTTTCCTGCTAATTAAAATAAAAAAGTTGGGTTAGTATCAGTACTTTTAAAGTGTTGTGCAATAAAATTGAATAAATTTACCTCTTCACTACAGTTCCTTCTGTGAGTTTAGCTCTTTTCTCTCCAAAGGTATTTTCTAGAAAGTAGGCACTTTCAATACACAATAGTTAACATTGGATTCGAGGAACTGGTGCATATACGCATCATGTGGTCAATACCTTCATGCCCTCCCCCTCTCCCCTTGCCCACTCCTGCGCACACCCTCTGTCTCCACATTCCCTATCATACCTCTTGTTCGGCTCCTTTATTTTTTGTATGCGCAGAAGACTCACGATGAATATTTGTATGTTTCTTGGACTCTGTGAGATAATTTAAAAACACTGAGAATTTTCACTATTTTCTCTGTGCCATTTTAATCCTAAACTGTGAGAAAGACTCAGAAACCAAGGGAAGCTTTTTCTTAGGGGATGAGCTGACCAATGAAGAAATACTCCAAAACCCTAGTGGAAACTGAAGAGCCATAATGGTTAGCCATAATTGTTAGGTTAGAAAATCAATACTTTGTTTAAAAGTATATAGAAACTGGGGGGAGAAGAAGTAGTAATCTTTCTTTTTCCTTTTTATTTAGTTCAAGCTGCCAGTCTATGTGTTGGGCCACCCACATCCAGGATGCATCTTCTAATCCCTAATGTGCCGGCCCTTAAGTCAATCACTTACATCCACAGGCCTGAGCTCCCCATTCTCTGCAAGTTGACATAATGCTTTCAACTGTCACATTCTCTTGGGTCCCTCCTATTAGAGAAATCATGTAATATTTAATTTTGGGTCTTATTCATTTCCCTAAGCATTATGGACTCAAGGTGCATTCATTTTCCTACAGATAACTCAAGTTTATATTTCTTTATGGCAGAACAATACCCCATTGTGTATATATACCACATTTTCTTTACTTATTTTTCTACTGATGGACTTATCAACAGCTTCCATTAATTGGGCATTAGAAGTTGTGTTTCTGTAAACATGCATATGTAGTATCTCTGTTATATGATGAGTTTTAACTCTTTTGGAATGAAGAGATATTCTGTAGTTGAGTCAAATGGTTACCTATTTTCAGTATTTTTAGAGACATGGGGTTTGGGGAATCAATGAGCATCTATTCCTGCCCCCTTTTCAGAGATTCACCCCTTTCCTAGCTGACCTTTGCCATCTTTCTACCCTTTCCCTCATGTTGGGGCCTTTTATGCCATTATTTTTGTCAATTTTATCAGAGGACACACATCTATAGTCAGTCTTTTGTGTTCCTTACATCTCACTGAGCATTATTGACTCAAGGTGGCCCCATTTTCATTCAAAAGCTTCACATTTGTCTTTCTTTATAGTTGCATAGTATTTCATTGTGTATAGATAGCACATCTTCTTTATGGATGGCCAGGTAGGTTCCAGGATTTGGGTATTATGAATTGTGCTGCTATAAACATCTATATGCATGTGTCTTTTTAGTATGTTGGGTTTATTTTGGGGGGGAACATTTCCAGTAGAGCAGTAGCTGCAACAAATGGAATATCTATTCTCAGCTTCCTCAGGTCTCTCGAAACAGCCTTCCATAATGGCTGTACCTCAATCTTCATTTTTTTCTCTATTTGGGAAATTTTCTGTTATCATTTCAGTAAAAAAGTTCTTTATACCTTTTGTGCTGTCCTCTGTTTTTCATTTCACTGCCATAGTTCTGAGGTTTTTTTTTTTTTTTTCCTTTGAGTCGTACTGCACCTATTGCCACCTTGTCCTATTTTAGGGAATCACTGAGGACATGTCAGTTCATCAGTCTTGTCTCCAAGGCCCTGTGCTCCATCCTCACAATGCTTG
The DNA here is from genome assembly GCA_004027205.1 of Ctenodactylus gundi. Taxonomy (NCBI): domain Eukaryota; kingdom Metazoa; phylum Chordata; class Mammalia; order Rodentia; family Ctenodactylidae; genus Ctenodactylus; species Ctenodactylus gundi. The sequence goes on along the minus strand of PVKB01000513.1, from coordinate 652,435 downwards.
AGCTGGCTTCCCATGCTTGCAGTTTGGTTTTTTAATATCCTGAATTTCAGCTTGATATCTTTTCATGTTCCTACCTCTGCACTGAAATGTTTCTTTATGTTTTGCATTGGTCAATTTATTTTTTTGTTTGCATCTTCTATGAGGTCACTGTCCCAGTCCACAGTGACGTGCCATGCTCAGGCACTCTCCAGTTTATATTAAATAGTAGGAGATACAAAAAAGTCATTTTCCAATTATACTCTATGATTCCTGTTCTTCCTGTGTAATTTCTACACATTTTCTCAAATTGCAATACTTGATTTGGAAGAAATATACTTAGATTGTACTGTGTCTCAAATCATATTGAAGATGTACTTAGCCATATTATAATTGTTAGTGTTACCTTTAAATTTGTGGTCTCTAGAAAACATTTCAAGAATTAAGAACATGTATTCAAATTGGAACTTGGTGTTTTTATTAGTCTGTGTTTTCTGTATTATTTATTTTTGTTTCATAACTTTGCCATTAGTTTTAATGATGGGTTGTTTGTCAACTATTGTGTCCCTAATAAAAATAGACCTTCCTATAATTTTCAAAAGGTTAATCATGTAATCGTCTTGTACTTTTATTGTCCACAAATTATGTTTGGTGTTCTTAACATCTATTAATATGTGTTGTTTTTGCTGCTTGAATACCATTTAAAATGCATGCTAAAGGAAAAGAAAAAACCATGCACAGTATAATACACTCAAATTTTTTAAGGTACCACTTGTGAAGATTATCATTGAATTGATAGTCACTAAAATTTCATTGTAATTGGTGTTTTCCTAGTTTGGATATCTACTTGTAGTGATATACTTGGAGGGATTTTTTAACTTGACAAGCAAAAGAACAATGGAAAATAATTGATTGCACAGGAGTGGGTGGTACACTACAGGTTAAGTGCTGATAGTCTAAAGATCTGCAGCTGAAATGCTTTCAAATTCAAACCGTGAGCCCTGACGTGGTAACACAAGTGGAAAATTCCACGGTTGACTATGGTCAAAATGTTGGTGCAGCAAAAATATTGAATGAAATTACCTTCAGGCCAAGTTTATAAATTTAAGTGAGATATAGATGATTCCGTCCTTATACTTGGGTTCTAGTCCCAAGATATCTCATTATACATATGCAAATATTCCAAAATCTGAAACACATTTGGGTCTAAACACTTTTTTTTGATACAAGGTCTTGCTATGTAGTCCAGGCTGGTCTTGAACTCACTATGTAGCCTAGGCTGGCCTTGAACTCATGGCAATTCTGCCTCAGCCTTCTGAGTGTTGCGAGTATAGGTGTGCACCTTTATGTGGAACTGAGGACTGGAACCCACAGCTATGGGCTTGCTGGGCAAGCACTGTATGAACTACGCCTCCAGCTTCTTGAGCTATGTTTCCAGCCCCAAGCATTTTAGATAAGGGGTACTAAATATATATTAACATCAGATGGTAATCAACACAAACATGATTGTGGAGTTATTGTCTATTCCTGTCTCAATATGAACGAATGGAGGGCTGGCTAAGGGAAATGTCTTTTTTCCCATAGTCTGTAAATTCTTTTCTTGGCGCCTTTTTCTGCAGCTCTTCATTATGGGTTGGATTTTTCTGGCCCAATTTCCATTCTTCTTGAGGCTTGCATGGTCATACCTCAATCATACCTCGCTCTGCCAAGTGGCCCTAATGCCCGTAGAACAAGGAGCTCCATGCATGACACTGATGAGAAAGGCCCTCAACCTGGGAGTTGGGTAGTGAGAACCACGGGAGGTGCTGGTTTCTTCAGTGACTGCTTTGGAGTGATGGACCCAGAAATGTGGGGGAGAGGAAGTAGAGTTGAGGAGCAAGTAGATGCATCATTGAAGAAAAGAGAACTTCAGGTGGCTCCTCTGCATCTTGTCCCCAAAGATCAAGCAGTGTGGCGTCTTCAACCGGCAAAGACGCCACACGGACTCTCACGATCGTGGAACGTTGGCTCGACTCAACTCGACTGGACTGCAAAGACGCCACAAGGACTCTCTTTATTCCGCAAAGCCCAAGCTTAAATACCCTTCCATACCCATATTAACATGCAATCAATCCAATAGGCTAATATTAGCATACAAGCAATCTAATAGGCCAACAAACTCTCCAGACCCATCACCCCACCTTGGGACCTCCTCCTTAGAACAGTCCCGTGGTTCAACACCTGATCCAAATTTCAAGCAGAAGAACACCTGACTTAAATTCCAGACAATAAACGCTTCTTCGTGGAAAGGAACGTGGCCAAGGTCTGCAATGCTGAGGCTCTCGGGCCCTGAGGGCCCCAACAAAGCAGTGAGTTGTTTGTTGCAGAACTGTGATCTGCCGAGAATGCACATACCCCTTACATATATTATCTCTTCTACTTCCCCATTTGATTCTACTCTGGGGTAATAAGCAAAATTGAGGCTATCCTTGGTTTGCAATTCTTCTGCCTCAGGCTGCGAGTGCTGCGGTTACAGTTGTGTGCCACCACACCCAGATTGTTCAGTGAACGCTTCTTCAACACTTCCTGTGTACCATTCTGTGCTGCTTGTGGTTCCTTGTGGGCTGCACAAAGAAGCTTGTGAAAGAATGTTTTTTAAAAATATTTTTTAAATTGACAGAATGTGATTCAATCCAGTAATGACCTCTGTTTTTTTTTTATCTTTTATGGTGGTGGAAATTGAACCCAAGGTTTTCCTAAGTCCCTGGCCCTTTCTTGTTTTTTATTTTAGAATAGGGTCTCATTAAGTCATTAAGTTTCCCAGACTGGACTTAAATTTGTGAACCTTCTGCCTCAGCCTTTCAGAGAGCCGGGATTACAGGCACGTGCTACCACTCGTGGTTTGTCTGCTTCATGAACAGAAGTGCTGATGGGCAGGAGGCAAGGAGACCACCAGGGAAGTCACTTCTCCGATGCTGTCAACAAAACCCGTGCGAGAGATGGTCACCTCGAGATGAGGAAAAGCACGTGAATTTACAGCATGTACTGGATGTACAAAGGCTTGGTGATAGGGTGAATAAGGACAGGAATGAGTAAGAGGAAGGAATTAATAGCAGTTGAGTTTGTGATCTGAGGAAGTGAATGGGTGGATCATTTACCGAGATAAAGATGACGAGATTTATGGAAGGATGACGAGATTTATGGCAAAGTGGAAATGTTTCCAACTTTTCATAAACTTGAAGGCACATTATTCATTCGCCTTTTAAAAACCAAGTTTTTGTGCTTGCTTTGGCAGCACATATATTCTAACTAGAACAGTCCAGAGAATGACAGCACGCTTCTGCACAAGGATAACATGCAAATTCTTGAAGTGTTTTACGTTTTTCATACCCACTGAGCCAGCATTACAGAAAATCTAAGGAAATCCTAGACAGATATAATGAGAGCATCATGACCAAAGAGCCCACAGGAAAAGAAACACATCTTGCTGGGGGAGTATAAAAAAATAAAGAAAGAAAAATGAAGAAGTCAGCTTTGAAAAAATATAGCAATGACAAAATTCAACAAATGCTTTACAATAATTAACACTGGCCTTAGCTCCCTACTTAAAAGCCAGATTGGTAAATTGGATCAAAAAACAAACCCACCTGCATGCTGTTTGCAAGAGACACATCTCTTTAACAAAGAAACACATGGACTCAAACTGAAAGCATGGAAAATGATACTGTATGCAATAGGATCCTGAATACATGCAGGAATATCTGTCCTATTTTAAGGCACAATGAACCTTAAATTAAAACTGATCATAAGAAACATATTGGTAAAGATAAATTAACAGAAGAGGTAATGATTTTAAAGGTGTGTATACATCAAATGTTGGTGTACCCAATTTCATAAAAGAAAAACTGCTGGATGTTAAAGCACAGTTAAGACTCAAATACATTAATAGAGGGAGATTTCAATAACCGACTCTCACAAATAGATAGATAAAAGAGAAACAACAAAAATATCAGAATGAGCCACATCATCAAATACATAGACTTAACAGACATCTACCTGGTAATTCCTTAAGCAATACCCAAATACATATTTTTTTTCTCAGCAGTATACTGAACTTCCTGCAAAACAGACCATATTTTAGACTACCAAGCATGTGTCAATAAAAACAAAAGAATAGAAATAACCTCCCATGTGCTATCAGATCATAGCAAAACAAAGCTAGAAATTAAGAGCAAAAGAAAGCACAAAACCTGTGTAAATATGTGAAGATTAAGTGAGATCTGAATAATCAATAGGTCACAGAAGAAATCAGGCAAATAATTTAAAAGTTTCTATAATGAATTGACTGTGGAAGTACAACAAAACCTATGAGATATGTGAAAGTAGTTTTCAGGGGGAAATTTATAGTTGTAAATGCTCACATTTAAATAGAGCAATTCCAGGGGCAGGAGGAATGGCTCAGTGGTTAAAGAGCTTGCCTAGCAAGTGCTAAGTCAAGTACTAAGTACCTGAGTTCAATTCCCCAGCACCACATAAGCTAGGCACAGTGGCACATGCCTGTAATCCCAGCAGTAGAGAGGCTGAGACAGGAGGATTGCTGCCAGTGCAAGGCCAGCCTGGGCTCCATAGTGAGTTCAGGACCAGCCTGGACTGTAGAGCGAGACCTTATTTAAAAAAAAAAGAATAGAGCAATTTCAGACAAACAACCTAATGATGCAACTCATGGGTGTAGAAAAGCAAGAATAATCCAAATACAAAATTTGTAGGCAGAAATTATGAAGAGTAGAAATATATAAAGTTGAGACAAAAATCAACACAGAGGATTAATGAATAAAAGAGTTGGTTCTTTGAAAAGATAAACAGAATTGATAAAACCTTAGCTAAACTTAGCCAGGAGAGAAAAAGACCCACATCAGTGCAATTAGAAATGAAAAAGGTGAAATCACATTGTATGCCACTGAAAATCCAGAGTGATTTAAAAATTTATGTGCCAATAAATTTTAAAAATCTAGAAGAAATAACACATGAGAATTACTAAAACTGAACCAAGTAGATATACATTCCCTGAATAGACCAATAGTGGGCAATTCAATTGAGGCAGTAGCAAAAATCCTTTCAATTAAGAAAAACCCAGAATGTGATGAATTCATCATGGAGTTTTGTTGGAACACTAGGGCAGAACTAACATGACTACTCTTCAACACTTATGTGAAGTTGAAAGGGAATGAACATTGCCAAATGCATACTTTAAAGCTAGCATTATCCTGATACCAAAAGCAAAAACTCAAAAAGCTCACTATAGATTGATGTTGTTAATGAAGATAGAGCAAAAAATCCTCAAAAGATACTTGTGAACAGAATGCAACAAATTATTGAAAAAATCATATATTATGATCAAGTTGGCTATATCCAGGAATGCAAGTGTGGTTCAACATATGTAAATCAAAAAATGTATAAAAAGATGCAAAGATTAAAAAATCACAGGGATAATCTCCATACGTGCAGAAAAAGCCTTTGACAAAATTCAACACTCATTCATGATACAATCCTGATGAAAACTGGCATAAAAACCAAGAATAAACAAGTGAGGTTATATCATATTAAAAAGCTTCTGCATAGCAAAGGAAACAACACAGTGAAGAGACAACTGACAGAGAGGGAAAAAATTTGCCAGCTGCTCCTTGGAAAGAGGACTAATATCTAGAATATATAAAGAGTTCAAGAAACTTAAGACCTCCACCATGAAATAAAAGACGCAATCAAAAACAGACTGTCCAAAATGAATAGACAATTTTCAAAGGAAAAAATGCAATCGGCCACTAAATAAATGAACAAATGTTTAGAATATTTGGCCATTAGAGAAATGCAAATAAGAATGACAGATTCCATCACACTCCAGAGACAATGGCTATTATCAAGAACTGAAAAGCAACAGATGCACCTGGGCCCAGGTGTGCAGGCCTGTAATCCCCGCACTTCTGGAGGCTGGCCCGGGGAGATCAGAAGTTTACACCCAGCTAGGGCAACTTAGCAACTGCCTCTTTATGCAGTTGGTGGCAGTTGGTGAGAGATGCAGGAATTTCTCAGAGTCCAGAATCGTGGAACAGAGAGAGGCCTGAAGTGACTGCACTCAGCAAGGTGCAGCCCCGAACTGAAGCTCCTCTCCAATTTATTTAGGAAAAGAATTACCGAAGGGAGAGAACATCTCAGGCAACAAATCACATGAGAGTCAGTCGAAACTGATTATGTGGTTGTTTAATGATGATCCCAAACAAATTATGCATGGGAATCAGAGCAGCCACTCAGGGCCAGGTGCATGACACGCACTATGGGGATAATCTGTGCACAGATCCAGGAAACCAGCAGATGTTCATGATGAATTGTGGAAGGCCAGGTGTTGCCTATTACCTCGAGCAAGAGGGGTACCATTGTCTTCACCATGTGCTTCTGGCCCTCACGCACTCAGGGCTGTTGCCTTGGGACTGTGGCACTCATGTTCTCCCCTGATGACTTTCCCTTACCCTTTAATTCGCGTAGCTCCACAAGCATCTGAAGGAGACCCTGTCTCAAAGAAACAACCAAAAGCTGCTGGGGATGAAACTCAGAGCCAAGGCCCTGTGCTTTTTTGTAGTACTGGGGTACTATGAGGAAACAAAACCAGACATGACCAGGCGGGCTCGGGGTGCTACGGCATAGACAAAAATGAGGACCCGAAGCAAAAGCAAAACCAGAGCGACAAATGTTGGCGAGGTCCAGGGGAAAACGGACTCTCCTACATTGCGTGTGGGGATACAAGCCAGTACAAACACTATGGAAATCAGCATGGAGATTTCTCAATAAACTAAAAGTAGAAATCTCATTTGCCCCAGCTGTTTGTGTCTGGGCATCTTCCCAAAGGAGTTAAAGACATCATACCATATTGATACATGTGTACCTGTATTTCTAGTAGCACAATTCGTAGTACACAAATTATGGAAGTGGTCTGTATGCTCGTTAACAGATGAATGGATAAAGAAAATGTGGTATGTATGCTTAATGAAGTGCTACTCCGCCGTAAAGAAGGAGAAATTTGAGCCATTTGTAGGAAAATGGATGCATTTTAACACCATAATATTAAGTGAAATAAGCACAAAAAGTTAAATATCACATGATTTCTCTTGTATGAGAAAATAAAAAAAAATTTTTTGAGACTGGGTAGTTTCACTCTGTAGTACACACTGATCGCAAACTCACTATGTAGCCCAGACTGACCTCGAACACATGGCAATCCTCCTGCCTCAGCCTTCTTAGTGCTCGGGTTATAGGCATGGAGAAGACCAAAATATAAGTGAAGAGCAAAACAAAAGAGAGATGACAGGAAGCAGGGAGGTAAGCTTGGTGGAACTGAGAAGGGATCTGGGGAAACATGGAGGAGGGAGCGTGGGGAAAGAAATTTGATGGAGACATTTCCAGAGTGAAGGGAAAATCCAGAGATAAAATTGCTCCGGAAAGTAACATGACATTGTTTCTTTAAGTATCGATTGCTAAGGAAAGTTTCATAAATCTCTACCTTAATATTTGAAGACAAACGGGGAATTAGATTGGAGTGCTTCCCCTAGAAAACCACAGCTGTTTCTCAAGAGAATCTCAGAGCGTCGTGTTCTATCAGGACCTGGGTGGACAACGGCATTTTAAGACAAATATTCTCCCATGCCAGAAAAGGCAAGAGAGAAGTTTAGGCCAACTTTATTGAAGTAGCTAAGTAATTTTTTTTGTCTGAGTTCAGTAACCATCCCAGAAGATAATGGCAGAACAATGTAACAATGTTGGCTCAGAATATCTCCTGTTAATGATCATTTGGAATTTAATCTTATAGTGTTCCTCTGGACCTCATTAGATTTTCTTCTCTCTCTCTCTCTCTCTCTCTCTCTCTCTCTCTCTCTCTCTCTCTCTCATTTTGACTTTCGGTGGCTATCCTTTGTGTGAACCTTCTGTTCCCAATAAGCACCTGTTTTCACAATCAGAGAACCAATCAACCAACCAGAATCTCCTGAGGTGGAGACCTTCCTGGTCAGGAGGGAGAGTCAGCTGTTCAGTGAGAGTTCAGCCTTTCCTCTGCAGCTCTTCCTGGCCCTTTTGTTTTTGGATGGAAAGCACAAGGACAACAATTTTTTCTTCCCCCAGAGGTAGGTTATTACTGTTTTCCTTTGATGTATGCTAGAAGTTTAGAAAGGGAGCCAAGGGCTTCGGTTTCAGGAGTGAAGTTTACTCTGTGGCTGACGGCCAGTTGGTTCATATCTTGGCTTAGAGATTTGAAGTTAAAATAAGTACAGTAATTTATTTCTTCTCTGGGGTGAGGGGCGTGTTGTTTAATTTGTCATTTATAATTTGCTTTGAAGAAGAAAAGACATTTCTGGAAACACTGAACAATAGTATAACTAAGGCCACTGTATTTATAAGCAATTTATTAATATATTTGAGGTTATTTATACATCAAAAACCAGAGTAAAGGGCAGAGTCGCCCATGATCCACTGGGCTTACTGCGTAGAGATGTCTGAATGGACAGTGCTAGGTACAGGGAGCTTCTCTGCCGGAGGAGAAGGTGCCCTAGAGCAATCTCGTGTCCCTGTCAGCTGCATTCACATGAATTAAGTGATGGTTAAATCCTTGCTTTTATTTTGTAGAAATAATTTCTACACGGGTAGCACATGGTTTTAATTTTTTAAAAAAATAAACCTAAGTACTTTTATAGAAAATGTAGTATTAAGATTAGAATTGCCAGATAAAATATGGGAGACTCATTTAAATTTGAATTTCATGTAAGTAATGCATAATGTATGTCTTATGCAAGAGCATAGTGAAGAACTAAATTATAAAATAGGCCCAGTGGTGCAGGCCTGTAATCTCCTTCTTATTAAAGGCTGAAGTGGAAGGGTTGCAAGTTTAAGCTCAGCCTGGGCAGCTCAGCAACTTAGAAAGACCCTGTCTCAAGTTAAACAATAAAGAAGGGCTGGGGATGTAGTTTAGTGTAAAGGTCCTGGGCTGGATCCCCAGTCTTCCCAACACCTTCGCCCCCTCACGAATGATACTCTTCACAGACTAGAATACCACACAGCAATGAAAATAAATTGCAACTCCATGCAACAATCAAGATGAATTTTGGAATTGTAATATCGGCAGAAGTCACTATTCACAAAGAATATACAATATATGATCTCATTTATGGGAAGTTTAAAAGGAAGCATATTGTGGTTTAAATTTGAAATGTCCCCCAAAGATCTCATGTGTTTGAATGTTATAGATTGTCTATAGAACCATGTGCTGGTGGAGACTGGGGCCTAGTCTAGAGGGGTGGATTACAGGCATGTAAATTGGATTACAGGCATGTAGTGGGGGCTTACCACACCTTCCACACCTGGATCCAGGAGGGGCTGATCACTGGGATGAGACCTGGAAGGATAGATATACAAGCTGCTTCCTGCCTTCCTTGGAGGACTAGTCTCAACTTGCCTTGACTTGGCTTCCGGTTTGCGATGTGAGAAGCTGTCTCCACCTCTGCCTCTGCCATGTACATCTGTTGCTGCCAGCTGCCCCTGAATGTGACCCTCTGAAACTGTGAGCTAAAAATAAGCCCTTCCTTCCTTAAATTTGTAGATGTCGAGTATCGAGTCACAGCAATGAAAAAATAACTAATATAAGGCAGAACCTATGTTGGTTACTTCAGCCAAGCATTACCACAGAGAAGGTTTTGACTACAAGTCCCCAGACGGGTTGGGTGACTGCCATATTCTGTGTGTGACCTGGGTGGCAGTTTTATGAGTGTATTCATTTAAAATGTCCTGAAGTGTTATGCTTATGGTTTGTGTTCTTTTCTGAATTTATGTCATACCTCAACACATTTTAAAAAGAGAAAAAAACACAAATTAATACATTTAAAAAAAAAGTTCTCAGAAACTTGAGAAAATAAAAAACCTGAGAGATATTCATACATCATGTATTTTACTATTGCACAAGCCATATATGCTATGACTAAGGTATGCAGGAGAAAGCCACATGTAGTAAGTATCTCAGCATTTGCTCTTTGTGACACTCAGGAAGCTACATCTCTAGCGCTTTTTATTTTTGATTTGGAGAGAGTCATGCCACATCATGAAGTTGCCCAGGCTGGGCTCACTCTCGCTTTCCTTCTGCCTCAGCCTCCCCGAGTGCTGGAATTAGCAGGCGTGCATCACACATTCGGCTTTAGTGTTTACTCTGGAATATTTTGAATATATAAAACTAACAATTTAGCACTAATTATTTGTTCATATTTCCATTTATTTATGTACTAAATACTTTTTTATTACTCAATGAGGACTAATATTGAATAATAACTATCAGATTTGATTACAAATATTTAGTGAATTTCTTTCCAGTGCTGGCTCTTGAACATGGGGCCTCATTCATACAAGGCAAGCACTCCAACACCCAGCTACCGTTCCTACCCAAAATTCTGTTCTTAAAATGACTTCTGTAAGGATAATGTAAGTGAATTAATGAATTAATTCAGAGTAAATAACTTTTTAAAAGAAGGAAAATATCAGTATTTTTAAAAAAGGAAATTTGCCATGGGACTTCATGGCTGCTACTGATGACAGGTAAAGGAGTATGCTGTGATGTGGGGTACAGGTATTATCAAATATTGCTATTACATCTTCTTTCCTCTGAAAGGCACTAGTACATCTTAATGCATGGATACATATGGTGTGTGGTAGCTGTTCAGCATCTTGTAAGATGAACACAGAGAATTGAAAGGTGATTTTTAAAAAATTGATTTGACAGGTAAAAATAAAAAAGTCTACCAAACAAAATACTTCTGAGACAAAAGTATACAAATACGCAAATTAACACTGGAAGACATAATGATATAATTATCTAAAATATATGGACATGATTATAGTAGAAACTTTTTTGTGGTACTGAGGATTGAACCTAGGACCTTCATCCTGGACTACATCCCTGGCCCTCTTTTATTTTTACTCTGAGACACGGTCTTGGTAAGCCATTGCATTTCTCAGGCTGGTATTGAACTTGCCATCTGTCTCAGTTACTTTTTTGTTTCTGTGACAAAATGCATGACATCCACAAATGAGAGGAGAAAAGGTTTATCTTATCTTACAGCTTCAGAGGGTCAGAAGTCCATTCATGTGAGGTCAGCTGGAAAATGGTGGAAACACACGGCCGAGGCAGAGGTGGAGGCAGCTCCTCACAGCATTGCAAACTGGAAGCCATGTCATGTCCCAGAAGGAAGGATGGAAATAGCACATGTCCTTCCAGTTCCTGTTCCCATGATCTGCCTACTCTGGGTCCAGCCTCAGTGTCCTACCCCTTCCAAACTTAAGCCCCTAATCCACCATATGCCTGCAATCTAATCCACAGGCCTGTAATCTATAATCTGACACATGCCTGTCTTCCACCACACCCATAATCCACCCTCCAGACCAGACCTCCATCTCCTAACACCACATGGTCCATAGATAATCCATAACATCTAAATGTATGAGGCTTTTGGGGACATTTCAAATCCAAACCACTATACTATCCTCCTGCCCCAACCTTCCAGTGTTCTGGGATTATAGGCATGTGCCACCGTGTCTTGCAGGAAAAGCATTTCAAAAGTAGAAATTTTATTTTGATAATTATACAAGTATTAATGTAGTGTGTCCTCAACTGGTATTTGAATTTATTAATTATAGTAAGTGTACAAGGAGTGATGATACAGTAGTGGTTGGTTTTAACAATAAATGCAATTTGAGCTGTGATCCTGTGGTGTGTGCCTGTAATCCCTGCAACTCAGGAGGCTAAAGTAGAAGGATTGTGGTTCAAGGCCCATCTGTGGAGCAGGTTGTAACCAAGACCCTGACTCAGAAATAAAGGAACAAACAAATAAAAAATCCATTAAAAAACCCTAAAATTCTCAGCAATCCTAGATAGCATACACTAAAATATATGTTTAAGCAGCAGAAACAACTTACTCTGTATGAAACTAAACAAGCTTCTGCACAACAAAGGAAACAACAAATTGAAGCGGCAACCTGTGAAGAGTGAGAGGACATATTTGCAACCCATGTATATGATGAGAGGTTAGTATTCTGAATATATGAGGAATTCCCAAAACTCAGTAGCAAAAAACTCACCAAGCAGCCTTATTTAAAAATAAGCAGAGAATCTGAGTAGTTGCTTCTCCAAAGAAGATATATGAAGAGCAATGGGCCTATGGAATCACGCTTAACATGACTAATTTGGGAAATGTGAATCAAAACTACAACTAGATGCTGCCTTACACTTGTGATGGGCTAGTATAAAAAAGACGGGAGAAAAAAATGTTGAAGAGGATGAGGAGAAAGGGAGCCCTTATCCACTGTCAGTGAGAATGGAAATTGGTACCATCAATATGGGAAACATCATGGAGTTTCCTTAAAGGTGTGGTAAAGGGCTGGAGGAATGGCTCAGCGGTTAAAGCACTTGCTTAGCAAATGCTAAGTCAAGTGCTAAATACCTGAGTTTGGTTCCCCAGTGCCCCATAAGCCAGTCCTGGTGGCACATGCCTGTAATTCCAGTACTTGGGGGGCTGAGGCAGGAGGATTGCTGTGAGTCCAAGGCCAGCCTGGGTTCCATAGTGAGTTCAGGACCAGCCTGGGCTACAGAGCAAGGCCCTGTCTCAAAAGAAAAAAAAAGTGTGATAAATACAGCTACAGTATGACCCAGCAGTCCCACTTCTGGGTAGTTCAGAATCTCAGAGAGACCCAGGGGCCTCCATGTTCCTTTCTGCATCATTCACAACAACTGAGATATGGAAACAACTTAATTTTTGTTGACAGATGATAAAACGTGATATAAATAATAAAATATTACCCAACTATAAAAAGAAGAAAATTTTGCCATTTTGACAACACGGATGAACCAGAGGACAGTATATGGTATACTAAGTGAATTAAACTAGACACTGAAGGACAAATACTTTGCCCTCTGACACCCATGTGGAAAGCCAAACCCGTGGAGGCAGAGCGTAGACAAGTAGTTGCCAGGGGCTAGGCTGTTGATCAAAGGGTTCACACTTTGAGTTGTAAGATGAGTAAGTTCTGGGATCTAGTGTACGCCATGCTGAATATGCCAACACTAGTGTATTCATTGTTTACTTGAAGCCAGCCTGGTAGCACAGGCCTATGATCCCAGCACTCCGAGAGGCTGAGGCAGGAGGATTGCAACTTTGAACCCAGCTTGGCCAACTTAGGAAGATCCTGTCGAGAAAAAAACAAAAAAAGAAAAGAAAGGTCTAGGGCCATAGCTCCATGTGAAGTCCCTTGGCTCAATTTCCAGTATCACTAAAAACAAAAACAACAGCAACAACAAAAGAAATGTGCCTGACACTCATGTCCCAATGTGTCCTTCTATCAAATCACCATATTGTACACACTGAATAGACACAATTTTTATTTGTCAACTATATTTCAACATGTTTTTTAATTTGTCATTTATGTTTCAATTTGTTAGTATCACTCTCAATTCATGTATGTTTTCTATGGAAGATTTGCATACATTTTCCAAAATGTAGCAGCATGTAGGTACAATACTCAGTGGTAGAGCGCTACCCAGAATGCACAGGACCCCGAGTTTGACCACGAAGAAAAATTTACTTGGTGTTGGGAGGCTAAGGTGGGATCCCACGAATTTAAGACCATCCAAAGAAACACAATGAGACCCTATGTGAAACAACAAATGTAGACTTATCTTAAACCATTTTTCCCCCCTGGTTTCAGGAATTGAACCCATCATCTATGTATTTAGCTGTAAGCCCAACCCCTTTTTATTTTTATTTTGAGATATGTGTTCACAGAGGTTTCCCAGGCTGGGCTCAAATTTATGATTCTCGTGTCTCAGCTTCTCAGAGTGCTGGGATTATAGGCACGCACCGTCACACTCAACTTCAAAAGCATTTGGGCTGGTGTTTACATTTTTCCTGCTGAATGTTCTTGACTTGTGGACAATCATCATATTTCAAAATCTTATTTTATTTTTCAAAAGAGCAGAAACTTATTTAGAACAACATTTAGCAAATGAGAGGGTAATTAAGCCAGATATTGTATTCAGAGAAAGAAGAGAGTGATTACAGAGTCATGAGATCTTTTTTTAGATCTTTGTATATGAGCTTTGAAGCAGTTTTACATACAATGATCTGAAAATGTATTGAACATCGAGAGTACCAGTGGGATTAATGTTTGTGTCATAAGAGGGACAGCATCCATTCAGGTGTCTGCAGTCCAGGTGGTTGTTGAGTCTATTGTGTTAGTAGTAATTTTCTGTCACTGTCTTGTCCAAGTCCCACTGTATGCTGAGTGAGTCCCTCCCATGAGTGCTAGTGGTAAGGTCCTTTCTGGGGTTCAGATTCCTTGATTCTAACTTCTGTGGTATTCTGGTATTTGAGAGTGATACTAAGTCAGCATTCCAATGAGAATATCTACAAAAAAAAGTGATGCATGATGCCTCAAATCATATGAATGACATTTCTGGGAGGGAGCTGGGGAGAGTGAAGTGATTAAAGGCACCCATGAGCTTCAGTGTACATGTCCTCGAATAGTCACTAACAATTGTCTTCCTGCAGTTTACTCACCTTCTCCAAAGTCTTGTTTTCTTCCCCCATAAAATGAAGACAGTAGCAACATAGGTTATGCGGGGGTGTTGGTGTGTAGTAGAGACTACAACTATAAGGCATTTGTAACAGCGCCTGTTATGAGGAAGAGAGTCAACGCAACAAGCAGTGGGTTGAAAAAAGAACCCAGTGGATCAGAAGCCTGTTTGGATCTGAAATTTCAAACTTTTCTCCTGTTGGCAGTTTTAGCTATCCATATCATTACTTTCAGGGTCATGTAGAGGGTATAGTTTGCTGAGTGGGTTGGGAAAATGGAACATTTGCTCATGCCAAGCTCTGAAAACATTCACACAGTGCAGTTAGCTGTATCTTACTTTTATTCATTTGCAGGTGGTCAACCGGAGCTAGCTAGGATGTCTGCTTTTCACAGTTGAATTCCATGGAATAAAAAAAAAATCAGGCTGAAGTGGTGCCTTAACTATGAGAAGGGTGCATGCCCTTGGATATAGAATGTCCCCCCAAAGCCTCATGTGTTTGGATGTAGTGGGGTATCTATGGAACTGTGCACTGTTGGGAGGTGGGGCCTGGATGGAAGGGGTGGATGCTTGGGGTTTGATCTGGAGTGATTGTGTTAACTTGTTGAGATCTGGAGGTGCCCAGGGCAGAACTTTCAGATGTGTGTTACTGACTTGTGAGCCAGGAAGTGAGGAAGGGGCACCTATCCTAGATGGAGGCAACCCAACTGGCAGCTTAAACTAAGTAAAGGAAGGAAGAAGAAACATTGTTACCGCTTCTTCCTGGGAAGCTCTGGCCTTTGTCCAAGTCTTTAGACATGACTCCTGCTTTCTTCACTTGGCTTTCTGTTTGCTATGCTGTGTGCTTCTACCATTAACAGACACTCATGAATGAATACTGTAAGACCTTCTGAAGCTATGCTAAAATAAATCTTTCTTCTGTAAAGTTGTGGATATCAGGTGTTCTGTCCAGCAGTCAATAAGTAACTAAGACAGTCTGTCACAGGCCTGCCTGCCTATGTGTGACCTTGTGTCTAGTATTTCCTCTTTGTTTCGTTTCTGGTCATCTCAAGGTTTGCTTTAGGATGGCTTCACATACAAGACCGAGTACCTGTGATGTCAGTATTAGGAGGTGTGAGGGCAGGGAATTCACAGATGCTATGTCTCCTGTTTGTGCTGGTGTGGGGGCTGAGTAGTGCAGGAAGCAGAGGTAATGACTTCGGGGAGGAGTTCTGTTCTCACAGATGAGAGGTGGACTGCTAGTTCCAGAATCCGCAGCCCAACACCCCTGGTTCTTCAGTGGCCCCAGAGTGAGAGCTCCTTTCAGGTCAGACAATGTTGTGGTCTCCATCTGCTGTGGCTTGTATGCTGCATAGCTATTGCTTGGGAGGACACAAAACAACACAAAAAGTCCCATCAATTCAATGATTCTCTTAGGAATATGTATTTTATTATAATAAGCAATCAAAATCTGCTCACAGCATATCTATCTAATCTAAGGATTATGCTTGGTGCATCTATGGAGTTCAGGTTCAATTTGCTGCTTCTGGGCTCCCCTTGGGGATCTCCTTGGCTGGAAGCACACTTCAAACCTCTCTAGAAGCAGCTGTGGCAAGACCTTATGTGTCATGTACACACCTGAAAATGAAATGAAGCTACTCAGGCCACTGGCTGTGTCATTTGAGGCAAGTGAGGTCATCGTGCCATAAAATGAGACTAGCAAATCACGTCTTGGGATTGCAGTGACGATTCGGTGAGAGGATCTCAAGGACTTCTAGCATGGGGCTGTAGGAGCTGCTGGCTGAGTGCTCCTTTCGCAGCTGTGCCCATCTCCTCAGCTGTAAATGAGATCATTTTGGTTTTTTACTGAAATATTTTCAAAGATTTCTCATTGTTGAGAAGGTAAAACCAAACCCACTTTTTTCTGCTGTCCTCACTAGGCCCTGAGCTCAGGGATGAGTTCCCGGCAGAGGGCATTTTCGTGCCCTTACCTGCCCTCCCCCTCCAGGGCGGTGGTCTTCAGCCCTTTCCTCCCTCTTACTTCTCAACTCAGGAGTCAGCTCCTCTGAGAGGCCCTGTCTGACACACATTCTCCTCAGCGCCCTTGACCTTCTCTTTCAATAGGTTATTTACTTCCTTCGTAGCCTATATCATAATTAGTGAAAGTTCACAATCTTAGTTTGTTTTGTATCGCTATCATAAAATACCCAAGACTGGGTTTTTTATAAAGAAAAGAGATTTGTTTGGTGCCTACTTCTGCAGGTTCTAAAGCACGGCTCCTGCGTGTGCTCAGCTCTTGGGAGGGAGGGCCTCAGAGGTGATGGGGTCACAATGGCAGGAACAGTGTGGGGGCGGCGAGTGGAGCATGTGCAAGAACAATTCGGGGAGGTGTGAGACTTGCTTATGCCACTCCACCATTGTGGGACGTGTGGCAGTCCCATGAGACTTGACCTATGTCTGGGAGGCAGTAGGAATCCATCCATGAGGAGGGAGCCCCAGGGCCTCACGACTTCCAGCTGGCTTCATATCTTACAGTTTCTTCTACTTCATCATCAAGGACACTAGAGGCCGGGATTCTAGCACGTGAATCTCCCTCAACCCTCCTCCCCCCCCCCATGGCCACACCATAGCACTAACTAACTCGTTACTTCCTGCTGTACTCCAAACGGAGCAGTTCCACGGAGACAGAAACTTTACTTGCGCAGTCACAGCTTTATTTCCAGAGTTCCCCACGGATGTGTGTTGAGTAGCATGGCTAAAGTGCTTTTATGAATGAGTGATTGGACCTTAGTATTAGCTAATTGTTTTATGGCACAAGTTCCTAATGAAACAAGTCTAAATGCTGCCAGCAAATGCTTCACATTGTGGTCATTTACTCATTAACCTGGAATCCTTGCCTGCTGGGTTTTAGAAATGTGACTCTACTTTGTTCCAAATGTGTTCTTAACATCTTCTTCTTGGTCCTCCTTTTCTTCTTCTTCCCCCCCCCCCCCCATTTTATTGATATGTATACGTGCAGAATTTAAGGTTCACAATGAAGTTGAGCATTTTCTGCACATACATATCTTGTCAAAGTGACAAGGGCTTTCCCACTCTCCTTTTGTCCCTACCCTTCCCCTCCCCTCCAACCCTTCTCCTCTACCCTACCCCCTTGTTTTACTTTGTTTTTCCTTTTAAGTTCCATGAGATAGTTGTGACCTGTGTTTCTCATATCAGAGAGACCATTCGATGTTTCACCTTCTGCTTCTGACTCACTTCACTAAGCATTATGTTCTCAAGTTTCTTCCATTTGCCTGCAAAAGCCTCCACGCTGTTGGACTTTATAGATGCATAGTATGCCATTGTGTATAAATACCACAGTTTGTGTATCCACTGGTCTGTTGATGGGTATTTCGGTGACTTCCATATTTTAGCTATTGTTGGTTGTGCTTCTATGAACATGGGTATACATATATCTCTGTTGTGTGTTGTTTTGACCTCTTTTGGTTATGTTCCCAGGAGGGGTGTCTCTGGATCAAAGGGGATATTTATTTCTAGTCTTTTGAGAGCTCTCCATACTGCTTTCCAGAGTGGTTGTACTAATTTACATTCCCACCAGCAGTGCAGGAGGTTCCTTTCTCCCCACAGCCTCACCAGCACTGATCACTATTTGACTTGTTGATGTAGACCATTCTCTCTGGAGTGAGATGCTATCTTAGCATTGTTTTGATTTGCATCTCTCTTATGGCTAGGGATGCTGAACATCTTTTCAGCTCCTCCTTCTCTTTTTTCTTTCTTCTTCCTTGTGATACTGGGGCTTGAACTCAGGGCCTCCTCACAGAGCCAAATCCCCAGCCTCACTTCCCCTTTTTCTCCTCTGCCTTCTTACCATCATCGTTGTATTACTATTTTGAGCTAGGTCCCACTAAGTTGTTAAGTTGTCCAGGCTGGGCTTGAACTTATGGTCCTCTTACCTCAGCCTCCCAGCGTACGGGGATGACAAGCCTGTGTCTCTAGCTCTGGCTTCAACTTTTGGAAGTGTGTGCTGGGCATCCTTCTTATCTTTGCTTAGTACAGTAACTGCCACATGGTAAGCACAGTATGGCATTAGCTGTCGTCACCGCCGGTATTGACGTATGATTGAATCAAATTCCTCTTATTCTTTTACCATCCTCTTGAGATAGCACCCTGTGTCTCTCTCTACCAATGGCATCTCTGGCTAATGGGTGTGAGTCTTGCTCTAGCTGATGTGATCAGTGCCTTGTGACCGACCCTCAGGGGCAGACACTCTAGTTCTACTTATTAGTGCATCACAGTTAGGGAATTTTCTCTTCTTTACACCCTAAAACTTAAAAAAAGTGGAGGCTGGGCAAGAATTTTTCTTTTTGAAATAGGATCTTGCTGTGTAGCCCAGGCTGACCTTGAACTTGTAACTATTCTCTCAGCCTTCAGGTGCTGGGATTATAGGTCTGTGTCACCACACTCAACTTGGGCTGGACCTTTTGACAGATGCCTATTAAGGCCCAGGCATAACTAAAGAGAAGCACAGATGAGCACATGACTTGCATAGCTAGTTCTGTGTCGCAATCTTCTCCAAGCCCTGAAATTCAGACACGCCCTAGGGTTTTTGGCTGCCCTCAGAAAACAGCAGTCGGCTCATTCCATCCCTAGGAAGATATTTGAGTGAGACTCACATTTTCCTCACTCAGAAAAGCAAGAAATCCTCTAATAAGTAGAACTATAGTATCTGCCCCTGAGGATCACAGGGCACTGATCACATCAACTAGAGCAAGCCTGTTAGCCAGAGATGCCACTGGGAGAGACACAGTGTGTTTATATCAAGAGTACAATAAAAGAACAGGAGGAATTTGATCCACAGTGAGCTGACTTTGTCTCTACTCTGTGTAACAATTCAAAGCTTTGATGCAAGATGGTTCTGGGAATGTTCCTGCCTTGTGCTTGTTCGGACATTATGTCCATGCTGTATGGGGTTAGTGGCCATTGTGATAACTTGGGCTAAAACTAAAGAGATATGAGTTGCCTGCTCAGTGTTAGAGATAGCAGCTGCTAGAAAGAGTCATACAAGACTAAATTATTCCAAGTGAAGAAGTTACAAAGGGGCATGCCTAACACATACCAGGCCCTGGGTCAATCCCAAGCATGTGTGCGCACATACACACACAATCCCAGAGATATTTATTGTAATTAAACCTTAAACATTTTTGGTGTATGTTTAAGAGACACAAACTTTCCTATGGTGAGATAATTCACTCTGAGGTAAGCCAGACAGAAACATTTGTCTAAAAGGAGGCACAGACTTTTAGGTAAGCTCTTTTCTTAGGGCCATCTATAGAGGTACAAGCGGCTATAGAAATGTCTTTGCAACAGGAAAAATGCAACTTAAAATAAACCAGACCACGAACAGCATTAAAAGCAAGTGTTATGATCTATAGTAGGGCAGGCAGTTTTAAACACTTCTGTTAGGTCAGGCTAATTTTCTAGGCTAAGATCAAAATCCAAACATGGCTAAGCCAACGTATGTAGATTTCTGGGCAAAACCTTTGTGAATAACATTATGTTTTGGAGGGATTATGGGAAGTCTCTTTCTTGTAAATATAATTATCTGGGATTATGGTTCAATTCCTGGCACTGTCAGTGAGGTTTAGGAGGGTTCCAGGGACTAGAAGTCTGCTCTCTCTGTTTTATAGCTCCTTTGTGTTGGAAAATGACAGTCCCACAGGAGTTTCCCCCCACCAGGGGTGTGATGATCCTGTAACAAAATCAGCATAGAGGCTCCTTCCTAGAGAAGAAAAAAGATCAAATCTGAGAAAAATGCTTTCAAGTGTAATTAAAAAATTGATCTTTACAAGTAAGTCATTTTTCTGTTCCACAAGGTGGCGGTAAATACATTCTTGAATAGCCATCTGTGTCAAGAATGAGGAAGCCATGAAGTGGCAATGTATTTAACCTCGGTTATGGGATTTGAGGCCCTTGAGGACTGGGTGAGGGTCGCTCCTAGGAAGCTCCCTCTGAAAAACTCTTTCTCTGCTCACAGGAGGGAGATGAAAGCCAAGACCAGACTTGCAGGTGGCTTAAGTGCCGTGAGGCTGTCCTGTCCCCGGAAGTGGGACCTCTGGCTGGAGACTACAGACCACGCCTTCTTTCCACCGCGATTCTCAGATTTGAGAGTCAGTGTTCTGTTGCATTTCAAGGCTGAAAATTGAAAGAAAACCAGAAACAGAAAAAAATAAATTCAGAAACGCTACTTAGAGCAGTGGTCACGGAATGTCCCGTCACAGAATAAGGACACATTGTTTAGGTCTCTACTTGGACAGACAGCATACTAGAACATTTAAAATTTCTTCAAATGAGGAACTTTTAGTCTCTGTACATAGTCTGGACGAGCAGAATCATAGCATAATGCTGCCTTCATGCCGTGATTTCTGACTGTCAGTGCTGGGATGAGGGGAGTGTGCGGGATTCAGGTTGGACACCACAGGACTGGAAGTCCGTTTTCTGCAGCTCTAACCAAATCGGATTATCGTGCATGCATTATTCAGGTATCTTTCTCTTCCTGTACCTGTGTCTGCATCTCCCCTAGGAGGGCTGGAGTGCTTGGAGCGGCAGCTACTCAGCACGCGTGTCTTTAAGCGCTGACCGAGTCCCTGCATTTCACTTCTGTTCCTAGAGTTCAGGATAAAAAACATCTTTTTTTTTTTTTTTGACTTGAAGAAAAGAAATTCTCTTGTCCATTGTTTCCCAAAAGTTTGTTGACCACCGTGTTTACAATTTTTGCTTCCATGGTTTTTGGCAAAGCTTTTTTTTTTTTTTTTTTTTTTGTGGGACAGGATCTTGCTGTATAGCTCAGGCTGCTCCTGAATTCACCATGTAGCCCAGGCTGGCCTTGGACTCACGGCAGTCCTCCTGATTCAGCCTCCTGAGATCTGGTATTACAGGTGTGTGCCTCCACGCCTGGTTTATGTGGTACTGGGGAACTGAACCCAGGGTCTTAACCTCGCCAGGCAAGGTCATTTTAACCACTGAGCTGTTTCTCCAGCCCGTTTTTGGTAAAACTTGAGAGTCACGCTGAGAAGAATTGGAGTTTCCATCCTGTCCCTGAGCCTGCGTTTGGCTGAAGCCGATGCCTGGTGAGGCCTTTCCCTAACTATTGCCTGGCTGCTGAAATCAGAGCCTTCACCACATTTTCTTGACAGAGATGACAAAATACATTCACTGTCTGATCATGATATGAAGTAACACCCTTTTGTTGCCAAAGGAGGAAATAAATTCCGATACTTAAGGTAAGCATGGCATTCTTTGCACAGCGTCTATGCCCAAGTTTGCTCCTTCTGATGGTCTTCTCATGGCGTATCATGTAAGGGAACAAAGTTATTCCCATTTCACAGATGGAGAGCCTGAGGCAGTGACAAATTAAGATGTTCATCCATTTGTGTAGGTGATAAAGCTGACGGTGGAAAACGGTGACTCACTGGTCTCTGACTGCAGGCCATCTCTCTCATACAGGCTGCTGTTGGAGTTTATGGTGTTGGTGGTGGTTTTTTTTTCCACATTAGGAAAAGGCGGACTGTCTGGGCAGATGCAGCCCCACACGTGAGTTCCTGGATTAGCAATAAAATGTGGGCTGGGTTTCTGGGTCCATTTTCTTTCTTGGCTGGGTCCCTTTGTGCAGTGTACAACTTGCAATTTATGTACCTTTGTGCCACCGTGACTTCCCTCGCCATCACTTTAAACTTGGGAATCTGAGTATGGAGTAAGTTGGTGAAGAAACTGGGCTTTGGCAATGCCAGGTACTTGGCAGACGCTCCACGACTATTGGACGAGTAAGTGAGGACAGGGCCCCCCGTGGCACCTGCCTGGACCCTCCACCAGCACACCCTGCCCTCGTGAAGCTCGGCACGGGCGTGTTCAGAGTGACGCAGAGGTGGGGTGGGGGCGGGATCTTCATCGGAGTGTTTCCTTTTCCCGAGGGGCCTGTTTCCTCCCAGGCTGTATGTGGGGAGCTGACCACGGGCCTTGCCTTCTCTTTCATCAGAGTCAGAGCCCTGTTCAAGAAGACGTTTCAGGGAATGTGCGCTTGTTCCCACGGGCTTGAAAAGCATGGGTCACCCTTCTTTGAGGTGACGTGGACAAGACCACGTGGCACGGAAACCTTGGAGGAAGTGGAAACAGTGTCGCTCTTGCTTCTCGTGTCTTCTATGGTCTGCGCAAGCCAAGGGGCTGGAGGCTCATCCCTGCAGGCTCCTGAGATCGCCCAGCTCGGTCTACACAGGGGTACGGCATGGAGTCCTTCTCCTTGTGAGGGGCGGGATTAGGCCATTTTGGGCATTACCAATTGTTTTCACAATGCAACTGTGAAAACAAAGTGACTTCTCCCCAACCGTCTTGTAAACATGTCTAATTCCTTTTCCTCCCTGTCCTCCCCTCTTCCTCAATTTCATCATTTTGGGCAGCTCAAGGATTTTAGCTGGATCCTTTAAGACCTCAAAGCAACAGGATTTCTTCATCACCTCTTTTTATATTTGGATATAATTTTTTTAATGGCTGTTCTGGTTCTTTTGATTGCTTATTCCTTTTTGCGGAGGGAGGTGAGGGAGCAGGTGGGGAGACACTCATGGAAGGATTCCCTGGTACTAGGAAACTCTACTCCAGCACGCTGGCAGCAGGCGTGACCCGCTGTGCCCCGGCTCCTGAATTCTGACACACCGAGCTTTTATTACATGTACGGTTTACTCACTGATCAATGGATTCTTGCCACCATAAAATTTTTATAGCTCTTCTGTGACGATATGAGTCTGAGGCCCCTAGAGAAGTCTAGGCATAAAAAGATGTCTTCAGATGAGGAGGTTTACTCGTGGTTCTCCCCCAGGAGGGCAGATCAAAGCCCACCAGAGGAGTCTCTGCTGGGGCTGTGGGACTTCTCTGAACTTGGTGCTGTGGAAGAGGGAAAAGTACGAGATGTTAGGGCAATGTTTCCAGGTGAATGTATTTTCCTCTTTCTTTCTTTCCTTTTTTCTTCCCTTTCTTCCTCTTCTCTTCCCACCTTCCCTTGTGCTCTCACCCTTACCCTGCCCCTGCCCTTTCTCCTTTCTTCCTTCCTTCCTTTCTTCTGCGTTACTGAGAATTGAACCCAGGACCTTGGTGCTAGGCCATATCCTCAGCTCTTCTTATTTTCGATTTTGAGACCGAGTTTCACTAAATCCCCAAGACCCAGGCTGGGCTTGGACATGAGCTCTCCTGCTTCAGCCCCTTTGAGTGCTGGGATCATGGGCATGTACATTTCTAAGGATAGCGTTGACTAGTGTCCCTACAAGAGCAATGATGGGAAAAGTCAGCTGCTTTTCCACCACCTTCCCAAGCCCTCTGTTTCACACCAGCTCCAGAGAAATTGGCGCTCGAGTTGTGGCTGGTAGCTATGTGATATATTAAGCTATGGTTCCCTGTATAAAATGACATCAAATTGCACATTTTGGTAGAATCTTTAATTCCTTTCTAAAGGAGCCCTTATAAACTTTTTTTTTTTTTTAAAGATGGGGTTCCTCTCTATAATCTGGATTGTCCTGAAATCACCATGATAGTCCACGCTGGCCTTGAACTCACAGCAGTCTTCCTCTCCGCCTCCATAGTGCTGGGATTACAGGCACGTGCCCCCATGCCCAGCTTCTGTGGTGTTGAGGAATCAAACCCAGCGCCTTGCACTTGCTCGACAAGTGCTCTAACCACCGAGCTACGCCTACGGCCCTGAACCCTTCCTTCCTTCTTAATCCCAGTTTTTCACATACTGTGTGGCACATGCGAAGTACTAAAATTGCAAAATGAAAAGCAAAGGAATGAACGCAGCGCTGCCATGCTGTAGGGGCGCCTGCACACTGCTGGGAAGGCTTCCTGAAACCACAGCCAGCTGTAAGGGTTAGCATGCTGAGCTTCACCGATTTGGGGGAAATCATGAACCCGTAAGATGCTGCGAGTGGTGCAAGTTTCTAATGGTCAGGGCATTTCCACGGCCACCTCCCTCTTCTGCTTGTTCATCCTGTGTTGCGTGAGGCTCTTCCTGGGGAGACACACACTCACGTCTCCTGAATCTAGGTAGGGCACAGTGGACAGATCAAAGTAACCATGGCACTAACATCCAGCTGTGTGAACCAGTGAATTTATTGAGGTTACTTCTGAGTGCATGGGTAAGGGGTTACAGGTGTGTGAGTGAGGACTTACAGAAGCATTTGTGAGGGGTTACAGGCGTGTGGGTGAGAGGTTACAGGAGCAGGGGCAAAAGGTTACAGGAGTGTGAGGTTGCAGGAGCGTGGGTGAGGGGTTACAGGTGTGGGTGAGAGAGTTACAGGAGAGTGAGTGAGGACTTAAAGAAGCGTGAATCTATCACCCAGAAGCTCACACTAGCCTAGATGATGAGTCACCACAACTGCATGCTGCCTCTTGGTTCTTTTTCCTGGGCTACAAAGGCAAAAACCAAACCAAACCAAACCAAAACAAAAAAATCACAAACCATGTTCATTAAAGAGACCTTGTTTCTTGAAATCCGGGAGGAAAAGATGCAGAAAAATAAAATGGTCTAGCCTTTTCTGGAAGTCTTTTCTGTTAGTCACATTCTAGGTCTTTCTGTCGGGGTAGTGCAGTCTGACTTTTTGTGGTCACATGGAGACACATCCCCCTAATCTTGACCAGGTTTTGATGTAACTCACCAAATTCCTAAGATGGCAAGTTCAAATTTCTGCCTTGGCTTGTGGCTCTAGACTCAATAATGTGTAGTCACAGCACAATGCTGCCTTTGGGGGAATAAGCCCCATGGTTCGTCTTTGCTCCTTCTCCAGGATCCAGCTTGTGCCACCGTATTCCTGGCCATGGTGTTCTGCAACTGCCATTACAGGAAAGCACTTCCATCTGTTCCGTGCTTTGAAAAGTGCTAGGGGTGAGAAGGACGTCCCATGTTCATTACAAAGTGTACAGTGGACCATTCAATGCAGAGATTATGAGATTTATTTATCCATCTGTTTATTATTATGTCTAGCAAAATGCCTGGCAGGCAGGAAACATTTAATCAATATGTAAGTGCTGAGTGAATGAGAGAAACTATCACATTATATTTGGTTTTGGAAAAGTGTGCTAACACTGTGAGATTTTTTTTTTTAATCCATAAAACTTAGATGGACAATTTAAAATGTTGTGTCTATATTAACGCATTTGATCTCTTCACTAGATTGCTAGAGGTGATTTTTTTTTTAATGAGCCCCCTTATTACAGATGATTGCACGCAGAGGTCGAGTGAGCTGTCTACACTAATAAATGGTAGAGCAGAGAAACGGGAAGGCAGCCGCTTTGTGCCCAAAGGTTATGCCTTCTACCACAGTCCCAAAATGCTTTCATGTTATGCTTCTCCCAGCGTTCATGGTACTGCTTACTCAGGAGAAGGGTCACAGGTGTAGTACAATTTATTAAAAGACTCTCATTTCAAGTCTTTTCCAGACTTGAAGCAAATGTCTGGGGTTCAGTTGGAGAATTGGAGAGGAAGAGTGAAAACAGTCTCACACACACTCGTGTTCTGAAACCTTATCTCTCTTTGCTCATTCCCTATCTCACATGACATGTGGCCCAAGAAGGACTTCTGGACTTTGTCCGCAGACACACCAAATTGATTCAGTGACGTCCGGTGATCAATCTTGGTACAGTAGCCTTATCACAAGTGTTACAAAACTATTTTTATTGTGTTGACTTTGCAGCAGCTGGTGAGACAGTTTCACAGCACATTCTCATTTCTGAGCCATTTCCTTGTGTATAGTGGGTGTGCATGTCTAGACAGTCTGCTCATAGTGTTGCGCATGAAGTGAAACTTGAAGATAAAGTGTCATGCATCTGAATTATGGATTCAGTTCCATAGGTGCATCCCTGATATTCTTTTTCATGTTTGAAGTTTTTAATCATGTTTACTAATTGTGAACATGGTGCATGCTTGTTGTTGCAATGAAGAAATGTCAATGTACATACGAGAGTTCAAGTTTACTTTTCCCAGCACGCACACACACACACACACACACACACACACACACACACACGCACACACAGAAGCACACATACCCCATGCACTCTCCTTTCCTTTCTAGGACAAGCAACAGTCACAGTGTAGTGTATATCTTTCCCTGATCTTCACCAACACTTATCCTTACCTGACTTTTGGAGTTGAGCTATCCTAGTATGTGTGAGGTGGTATCTACTTCTGGTTTTGATATGTAAGACTAATTGTGTCTACTATCTTTTCATGTGCTTATGGGATATTTGTATAACTTTCTTGGGAAAATATCTGTTGCTCAGATTTTAATTGTATTGTCTTATTACTGAGTGTTCTTCATATGGTCTTGATGTAAGTTCCTTGGCAGGTATATACAGCTTCTTTTTTTAATTGAAATTCTTCAAGTAGTGTTTTTTCCCTCCTTGCATTTGAGCAATGTGCCCAAGGTGCTCAGGAAATCAGGAGGAAACACTCTTGGATAAAGCAAAGTAGGAACATCTTCAGCTGCATTCAAGAGCATGTCATGTCTGTTTTCTCACTCGGATAAATCCAATAAAGCCAGAGCTGGCCTAAAAAAAAAAAAAAAAAAACCAAACCTTCTTTTCTGAGGGCTGCTTATTAGGTATTGGATTAATGTCCAAACCTCTCAGCTAATTAGTGTGAAGCACAAACCACCTTTGTGTAATAAGGTTTGACACAAAAGTGAGAAGTCAAGGCACATGTTTTAAGTGGATGTCCATCCCTCAGAACCTTTGAGGCAGTGGATGGGCTGCTCTGTGCCTTCTCCAGCAGAGTTGGTAACTTCTGTGTCAAAAGGAACTGTTTATGTTGATGAACAATTAATTTCTTTCTCGGAAAGCAAATCCAAGGACTCTTCATAATTAAGGTTATTTTCTGGAGCCCTAAATGGAGAATTAATACTAATCAATTGGATTTCAATCTAGAATGAGATTTTAGTGGATTTCTATGATGGAAGAAGTCGGAGTTGTCATCGAAGAGGCAAGACCACTGGTACTGATTAGTGAGGTAGCTGTCAAGTTACTAAAGAAAAGGGCAGCACTAGCCAGAGAACCTCCCATAATCCCTTGGAATTCTCCGCAGGCATGTTACATCTAGATTGGTATCTGAAGCTGTTATTCCAAAGACATTCCTTTGGATAGATGTCTGATACTTGTCCTCATTCCATAAGCATTCTTTCATATTAAGAACATGTTTTGTAATGACAATTGAAAAATGATAAATTTGGTCCTAGCCATGAGGTATTCAGTCTCTGGCAGTATGACCACTTTTTTTTTTTTTAAATTTGTTGCTCTTGGTGATTTTAATGTTGCCTGCCCTAAGGAAGATAGATCCGCAGAGAGTCTGAGTCATTATTGAGGGCCAGGAGCATCGTGTAAAACTAAATTCCAAATTAAAATTGGCTGGGCATATGCAAGTGCGGCTGACTGTGAGACCTGAGGCTTAGCAGCAGAAGGCCTTCTGCCTTGAGCGAGTGCTGTGGGTTCAACACTGTCTGCATCCTCATGGCATTTCCTTTCTGGCTGGGAGATGGGCAGAGCTGGCTGGGGCTCTGAGCCCATTCTTTGCCAGCTGAGTGATGCAGAAGTAACTTGGCACCACCAAGTCTCTGTTTCCACATCTCTATGGACGTGAGAATCTACCTCATCTTGTTGATTTATTGCAAGGGATACATGAGATGATATCTATGAAATGTCTATGTCTGTATCTGGCCAAAGGCAGGCGTGCTCCTTGCCTTCTCCTCACCATTTGGCTTCCTGTTGCCTTTCCTCCCACCACACTGCTCCACCCCAGTTTAGGGTGACTCAACACTTGAGCTCTTGGGAAAGTTGGTGGATCCGTTTCTGAGACAGAGTCGAGCCCAAAGCCCATCCACAGGGTTGTGTGTAAAGGAAATGCCCTCCGGCTGGCGCTGGTCCCATAGCCACGCTGACTGGGATCCCTTTTGCCCATCTCTTTTTTTCCATGCGTTCCTCCTAATTATCTTTGATTTTAGTTGTGATTTCCACTTACCTCTGCTTCTACTGAGGAGCATCACTGAAAAACCCATGTAGGAAGCGGCAACTCAACAAAAATATTGGCCGTTCACTGGCTTGGGTGGCATTTGTCTGTGATCCCAGCACTCAGGGAGGCAGAGGTAAGAGAGTAACAAGTTTGAGCAAGGACTGGGTATTGAGACCCTGTCTCAAAAAGGAAAAAGAAAAGGAAAAAGAAAGAAAGGAAAAAAAAAAGCAGCTCCTAGGTGAACAGTACAACGTGATCCAAAGAGTTAGGAAAAGATGTCCAAAATGTTCAGACCTACTGGCAATTAGGAAATGTCAGGCACAAAGACAGCAAACTACCACTATCAGCCGAGTTGACTCCCCTGCCTGTCACAGGGCATGCTGTGAAGAGAGTATGCTGAATTGTCACCATGTTTACAGAGTAACAAGGCAGCCATTAAGGAATATTACAATGATCTATTAAAATTTAAACATGTAGCTGGTCCTGGTGGCATAAGCCTGTGATCCCAGCACTCTGAGAGGCTGAGGCAGGAGGATCTCCAGTTCAAGTCCAGCTTGGGCAATTTAACGACTTAATGAGACACTGTCTCAAAATCAAAACCAGAAAATAGGCTATGAAGGCCTTGGGTTCTGTAACTAGCACTAGAGAATAAACTAAACTAAAATATAATAAAATTTAAAAATATACATCTAAACTAACAGTCTGCTTCTGTAACAGTATTCCTCAGAAATTAAAGAATCAATATAGAAAGTTATACTATGAGGATGATTATTGAAGCATTACTAGCCAAGAGCAAAAACAAAAACAAATGCAAGCTGACCAAGTATATTATTGAATAACAATAAAAAGATGCAGAAAAATCTATAAAAAATGGCCCAATGTGTAAACACAAACCAAAAAATTCTATGTGTGTGCTCGTGTTTTTCGTGTATATTCCTATGATGATATGAGCATAAGATAAATGAATAAAGGCCGTAATTTTAAGCTCAGCTATGGATGAGATACTGAGGAATTAAATGTAGGGAATGAGGGGAAGTGATATGAGACAGAGCAGGAAAGACAGAGAGAGAGAGTAGAGAGAGCAAATACGAAGCAGATTCTGTCAAGTAGAAGTCCATGTGTCTAAACTTAATCTATACATGCAGATATGTACACATAAATAAAAATTAAGTTAGAACTTGACCTATTAACTTGAGATTATTATATATTAAAATATCACAATGATGAGTGTAGTGTTATTTTAGTTTGTGAAACCAAAGCTATCTAATTACATAGTAATGAGACCACTCCACTCACTGAAATACATGTGGTAGGTTATTTTGTGTAAATAAGTCTAAAGTCTCAGTGGTTTAGCACAACAAAGTTATATTTTGGCCATAAATCTTGCTTGTCATAAGTTATGATGTGAACTGATGTGATTCTGATAAGGAGTTTCTACCACTGGTGAGTTAGAGATTCCCTTCAACTTGTGAGGTAGTCATGTCTACACGTAACTTGTAGAGGTGTTTTAGTGAAGGACAAAAAAGATGAAGAAACAGTGACTCCCAAATACCTTTGAATAGAAATGATACTTTTTTATCTTTAATTCTTGTTTGCCAGATATAATCATGTAGTTTGGGCCCAACTATGTGGAGCATGGGAAATTTAGAGAGCCTATGAATAGTCACTGAGCAAAAATATTCTGGTTTGCTCTGAATTTTTAGGAAACAGTGAAGTGTAAATTAAATGTCATTGCAATGGTTCCAATTTTTATTTATCACTTCATCACCACCAGTCCTGCAAGAAATTTTCTAGAAAAAAATACTCTTTTGAATGGTGAAGCAAATTTGGGAAATGCTATGTAATATATTTTTCTCATTAAATTTGTGATGCTATGATTGATTGTAAGTTTTGAAAATTACTTTAAAGAAACTTATTTAATTATAAAAGGTAATAAATCATGCTGTAAATCCAATTAACCAATAAGTCAATTAGATTTGCCAGGTATTGAGCAAAGGTATTGACTTTGGGGGAAATTAGATGAACAAGCCCTCTACTGTCCACAGGAGATTAAATCCAGGTGAGTATAATGTAATTCCATGAGTGTTCCAGTCAATTTCTCTCTCAATGGGATGCCATAGCCTAGAGTCATAATTTGAGGGAGGAGAGGTTTATTTTAGCTCCCACTCTCAGAAGGTCTCCGTCCATGCGTGGGTCATCCTGCAGTGGTGGAAAGGTGTGGCATGAAAGAAGGCAGACTATGGTGTGGTAGAAAAGAATCAGAGTGAAGAGACAGAAGGGGGGGGGTCCCGAGGCAGAACATACCACTCTAGGCAACATGCCCAGCGCCTGATCCCTGCAACCAGGCCCCACCTCCTGATAGCACAGGGAACCGCCAATGCCAGCGTCCAATTGATTCAATTAGCCCCACGGTCCAGTCACTCTCTAAATAGTGAGGCGTTTGGAGGACATTCCAGATCTAAACCGAGCCATATCAAACTGTAACAGTGAAGCAAGTATTTATCCACTGCCAATGAGGGTATCTTTTAATCAAAAGCAAAAAGTTTAGGAATTTACTTGAGTATTTTAGGGGCACTATTTTATAATCTGATCACTCTCTAGTTGACAAGTCATTCAAAAGTATGATGGCACCAAAGCATTGTCTTGTAGTTGACGTCCTCCTTAATAGCATACACTATAAAATAACCTAAATGGCAGTCTAATCATATTTATTAATGTTACATGCTTTTTAAATTAGTGAATATTAGAAAATACAGAATAGTGAGGTGTACTTTGGTGTGCTGCTCCACGCATACGGCACACATCGATCATCCCCACTTCCCCATCACTCACTTCTCCCTGTTTTCTCCCCTCTGCAGACCCCTTTCTCCATCCCTAAAAGTCTACTTTTTAGCTTCTTGACACACTGTAGGGGTCTCCAGGGTCCCTGCCACCGTGGGCCACCTGCGATCCGGAACCAGCGAAGTCTGGGGGAACAGGGTCTCCAGCGGCGTGAGTAGGACAGGATCACATCCGGGAGGCTCAATCAGTGTTAAGAGCTCTTTATTGCAGGTGAGGGCCAGGGTTATAAGCAATGTAAGGGAGGAGGGTCCACCAGGCAACAGGGCAAGGGTCATTCACGGATTGGAGGGATTTGGGGAATCTGAAAGTTGCCTATTTTGCATGGCAGGTCTGTCCACATGATTTCTGGTAAGGGTCTGGAAGCAGGGGAACATTAGGAATTTGGGTATGATGCAACCTGAGCTGTGGGCCATCCTGGGCCTGGGATAAGAGGGAGGGGCTCCACTCCTTCTGGTCTCGAGAAACTAGATTATCGGGGTATGAGCCGCCTCCTACCTACAATCATCCCAGGCCCAGGAAGGGTCCCACAACACATACTGTTTTCAAAACTAAAAAGTGGTCCATTCTTTGGGTAAAAAAATATTAAATAGCCCAAAGAGAGAACACATAAACTTTAATACTTTTGCCTGTAGCTTTAGTCTAATTTTCCTAATGTCTCTTCAGAAATAACTATTATTACCAATTTTTTGTATTCTTCCAGAAAGTCTCTATATACTATTATATATTCTTTCATTTTAATTATAATTTATTATATTATTTTGATCATGCATAATGCAGATCTTTAAAATATGTACAATAAACTTATAACTACTAGTCCCTACTTTTTAAAAAAATTAAAAAATCTAGAATTCTGCTCTGTAAAATTTTGAATATACCATATTTTATATAAGTTGCAATCTATTAGTGATTATTTAAGTCAAAATTCATTTAATTTTTCTCCAAAATTATTCTTTCTATTAATACATATTTGTGGCATAGTAGTAGTATTTAGCTTGAGGAATTGGTGCATATAAGTGTCACACGCTGACATTTTTACTCCCCTTCTACTTGTCACCCTCGCTCCTCCCCTCCATTCTCCTTTCCCTCTCCACAACGTCTTTCTTCCAGTTTTCTTTCATCTCTCTTATTTTTTCCCTCTCACTTCCTCATGGTTTGTTTTTCTCATACTAGAGAAACCACATGATATTTAACCTTCTGTGTCTGATGCATTTTAATGAGCATGATGGCCTGAAGGTGCACTCATTTTCCTAAAGAGAACTCAAATTTATCTTTCTTTATGGCAGAGTAGTTCTCCATTGTGCAAATATACCACCTCTTCTTTATCCATTACTCTGTTAATGGATATATCAGCTGCTTCTAAGATTTAGCTATTATGAGTTGTGCTGCTATAAATATGGATATAGATGTGCCAGTGTTGTATAATGTCTTTCAATTCTTTGGGGAAGATACCCAGAAGAGGTATAATTGGGCCAAACTGCCTGTTCATTTCAGTTGTCTATTTTAATTGGGTCTTTGCTTTTGAGGGAAGTCTATTTTTCTTCAGCTAGGGGAAGGGGAAGGGTATAGGAGGACTGAAAATGGGAAACAGATTTTAATGTTGATGCTATATATACGTGTACAAAAGACACAAGATCACTGTAACCATTATGTATCAATATCTATATTTATAAAAAAGGGAAAATTTTTGGATTTTGTTCTTTAAATAGGCGAGGATATATTTGATACGTTGTGTACCTGTACGTGTTCGGAGCAGCTGTAAGGCAGTCATTACCCAGATCATGAAGATCAGGAATTTCTGCTACCTCTAACTATTTAGTTAACCAGCCAATTTCACTTTTCCATAAGTGCGGCAACATCTAGATTTCAGACTGAAACAAAGGTCTCTCTTATCATCCAGCTGTTTATTTCCTTCCCAGAAAGCTACACTAAAATGCAAAACAAAGAGTTGAGAAACTTGGGCGACAGATTAAAGAAGGGTACATAGACTATCAGTATGGCAATCTGGAGTATGTTGATCTGAGAAGTGAGTAATTGGGCCCATCTTGATGCCTGAGTTGACCTTGAGACTTTTAGATGCAGCAAATGTTATGGTTGCTGGAACTCTGAAGGTGAAAGCATATGTAAGGAAGTACAAATAGAAACTTAGTTAATATTGCTTATTGGTCATTTGCTAAGGGCTGGGCATAGAATAAGTCTGTGGAAAGCAAGAAATGGGGGAGAAAGTAGATATTTTAGAAAATAATGCCTTTAGTTGAGTGTGGTGGAGCACACCTGCAAATATGAGGCCAGCCTAGGGAACCTGGTGACTGAGTAAGAACCTGTCATAAAATAAAATATAAAAAAGGTCGTGAATGTGGCTTAGTGGTAGAGCTGTCTCGGGTATCAACCTTGGTACTTTAATCAACAACAACGAGCGGTGCTTTAATGTAGTTCCAGAATTGACAAACAGAGTTTTAAACCAACTTTCTGTAAGCTACCACAATAGGGACCACAGACAGACAAGCTGACAAAGGGACTCTGAAGATGGGCCAAAGCCCAGGACAGGTACCTTGCAGTTTCCCTTTAGAAGCACTTTCTGAGAGCCCTCAATGAGAATCATGCCTGTTCTAGAGAGAAGACGCAGGAGGAAGATCAAAGTCTATCATCCAGATAACTTCTTGTTTCATCATAGTTTCCTCCGGACAAGGAACAATAGTTAAGAAAAATTGAAAACTACCGAAAATGATAGTGAAATCCTAAATTGATTAAGCATTTTTTAATCTTCCTATGTTTCAGAGGTTTGGAATTTCAATTTGCTTCTCTTTTGTTCCCTGAACACATACTCCAGTGAATAACCTTCATTTTTCCCTTGAAGCGTTCAGGTTAAGGCTGCAGATGTTAAATTTGCTTTTCAAACATGTACACATCTCTAGTTTTAAAAGTTTTTGAAAAATTTTCTCTTGTATTTGTATATAGACAACTGAAAGAGCTCCTTTAAATTTCCATTGACATTTATTTTTATTAGCATATTTCAATGAAACGATCTCGCAGCTCTCTGATTTTCTGGTTCAGATACCACCTCAGAATTTGGTTGCTGTTCCATTCTTAGCCCAGATCTTTCAGTTCCAGCTTCCCGTTGGCTGCTGGCTGGCTGTGCTGCTGACTCCTGCTTCATCGTTGCTCCTAGTGCTTTTTCAGCCTTCCTGTTCCAGAAGTGCTTGTCTTCCTGTGGGCTAGTCAGTTCCCTCTGTCCCTGGGACTCTTTCTGAACACTGGTACACTCTTGAGCTATAAATACCTGGGTCCATGAGCTAATCCAGTCTCCCCACTTGACAGAATCCATGACAGGATCACAAGCTGCAGGGTCATAAACATCATTTGGTCTCTAATAAATTTCAAGCTTTGAAAGTAGGTGTTTATGTCTAGCAAGAGATACTGTTGGCAAAAGGAACTTTCTTGGGGCATCTGTACATTGTTTGCTAGCAGTGACATCTCAGTAGCCTTGTAAGAAGAAGGATCTGGGGCCTCAAGGGGGAAGGTGAGGGGCACTTACTAGCCAAAGCCCCGGGACTGCCCAGAGGACTTCCCATTCCAGCCCCAGCCCTGAAACCTCCCTGTTTACTGATCTCCATTCACTGGGGCCTTATCTCTTACATAGAAAGGGCAATGTGTGCCTTGATCCTCTGGTGAAAGGGGAGTTAATTCATCCTGTACACTTTTGCCTCTCTGTGGTCTCCCCTGGCATATACCACTCTCATCTTATGGGATAGAATTTTGGAATTTTGATCTTTCAGTCCAAATTTGGGATTATGGAACAAAATCTGTGGAGCTCTGCTCTTTGGAGTTATTTAAAAATAAGATTCTCGGTATGGTTGGTCTGTGTGGTGTGGCCTGAGGTGTTCTATTTATGGCCCTGACAGGATCAATAACCCTTGTCAGTGACCTTTAGCAGAGTCAGATCTCTCAGGTGATATTACAGATGCAAAGGATAGAAAAGGCACAGTCTTGTCACCTAGCTGGGAGAGAAAGAGGTGCATGTGAAATGTGAATTGAGAAGCCTGTGGCTTTAGGGTTGCTCTCTTTTTACAAGACAACAAGGGATGAGATGGCGGTCAGGGCGTGTGTGTCTTCCGGGCTGAGGGTACACGAGAGCACACAGCCGGGTTTCCCAATGGACTGTCAGAAATTGAGCGTTCTGCTATGTCAGTTACTACTTTACAGACACAAGAAAATACTGAAAGTAGTCAGGTTAGTAATCCTACCATACCCATCATTATCTCCCCCTATTTGCATCCAAGATGTTTGCATGATTTGGTGAGGAGCAGACACTTCCTGCTGTGCGGCTCTTCTCGTTTCTCACCTCAAGTAGAGCCCCTCTCATTCTGCTGTTCCCTCCTCTTCTGTAAAGGTCTCCCCCAGAGGCTCCTGCACTTGTATTCTGTTCTCTCCATGTTGGGAAGGCCGCCTGGCCCACAGGTGAGTGAATGGCAAGTTTGTTCTTGAGGGATCTACAGTGTTTTCTTGCTGAATGATGAGATTTGTGGCCCAAGAGTGAAAAGGGAAGTATCGCTATATGAGAGTCATGATGTTCGACTAACACCCTTGTGAGCATGAGAACGCTCTGGAGGCCCCACTGGTGACTTTTCGGTGCGTCCACCTCTTTGTTTTTCAAAGATGAACTCTATAGCTGCCACCCACACGAAATTCCCTACCGGCTGTAGCGTTCAACTGGTGCCATAATTCTTAACTGTCTGCTTCCTTTCTGAGATCTCTGCCTGACACCCCGATGGGTGCTTCCGCAGCAGGTACCCTGGGCCGGGCGTCTGCAGGCCATTGTATCACCGGTTTCCCATAGCATTGTCATTAGTTCTGCCGCACAGTTCCCTGAGCTGACAGCTGCACAATGGCACCTTTTGAACTGTTCTTGGGCTTATGCCAAAAAACTTATCTTTTGACAATTTTGCACCCACCTCCCGACTCCTAGGGCAAGTGGAGAAAGGAAGGAGCGTGTTTTGAAAGGCATTCCAAGCGTCTTTTGTGCCTTTTCCCGCTCTGCAGTCCTGCTTGCCATTGATGAAAAGCGTCATGGAAAACAGCTGAAGAGCAGGTGGTTTTGGAATGTCCGTATAAAACCCAAGTGCGTCACGTTCTAACGCTCCTACGAAATGGGTTTTGCAAGCTCACCATGTGCCAGGCGGCAGGCAAAGAGCCTGCGATTGCGAGTTAGCTAAAAAAAAAAAAAAAAAAAATGTTTTGTTGTTAGCATTCTTGGGACTTTAGTGATTGAAACGGCACATCACCACCAGGAAGCAGGCAAGTTAAGGTCTGTTCTGTTGCTTTGAAAAAGATCCTGTGCTTTTCTTTTTTCGTTCTTTGTCTTCCTTAACCCAGTAAATACTACTGTAAAAACTCATTTCCATACGATTTTTTTGGTAGGAATGTGAATTCATCATGGAAAATTTTATCTTAGGAATCATTGCCCCAATAATTGGGCTATGTACAAATAAAATTGGTTTGCTTTGACTGTCTGGGTACTGTGACATTTGGGACAGACAGATGCGATTTCTTGTTTGCAGAAAAGTATTCAAAGCTACAGAGAGGTCGCCGTGTTATAGTGTACCTTTGTTTTCCTCCTAACACTAATTCTGACTTTGTTTGCTTTTCCTCCTCCATTTTTATCTTGTTGATTTTTCTCAAGTATTTTAATCTTTTTGAACTATTCATACATATTTTCATAAATCTTGTTTTTTTCTAGAATGGAGTGGAGACATTCATAAATAAATTTATGAAGTAAGAAACCATACTCCTTGAGAAAAATTGTAGGCCAAATAAGTTTATGCTGGGAAATTTCTGGAAGAATTCATCTTGACAATTTTATTATTTTTTAGACTCCCAAGTAAAGAACTCATATACTTCCTGAGAGTTTTATGGTCAAAATGGACAATAGATATACTTAGTTTATGATAATGGTTTTCATTTAGTCTTGTCAGAATTTGTGCATTTAGAACGAGACAGTAACTTTTCCATTATTATATTATATTTATGATCTATTATTATAAAAATAATAAAAGTTCATGGTACATTTTCACACAATATATAAATTGGGATTAAGTGCTAATTGGTTTTCTAGTCTTCTAAACTTTACTTCGATTAAGTAACATAGATTATTTATATATTCTATACATTTATATGTTCTTATATATTCTATGCATTTATGTATACAAAGACACAGTAGATAGTCTTTTTCAATTGACGACACGTGGGCATCTTTTTACGTCAGTATGAATAGCTTCCCCCTTTCACTCCTTCTGTGGTTGCCGAGCGTCCTGTTGTGCGAGTACTCCTAACTTTATTTGAGTAATTTACTCATATCCATGGAGGATCTGATTTTTTAAGAGCAAACTTTTATTCAACAAATGTTCTTGTTCATATAATTTATATACCCATAGGACATATGTTTCTGGAAATAGAAGTGCTGGGTGTGTGTTTATAGTTTTCCCTAAGATTGCTAAATGGCTTTCCACAATAGGATTTTTCCAAAAGTTATTCCTATTCTCTTTTGCACAAGGACTGGATATAATCATATATATTTACACACATTTGTAGGGTCAGAGAAAAATGGTGCTTCCTGTGTTTCTTCCAATGAGCTTCCTTGATACAAGTGTGTTTGAGCACCTTCATTTACACCTGTGCTTCAGGATTTCTTTTTCTCTATGCTGTATCTTCAAAGCCTTCGTGCATTTTTTCCTTTATTATATCAACCCACTTTTTATTGTAAACTTTGTTTTTTATATTAATTTCCTGACTATCAGAGTATGTTGTAATTTTTTTTTTATTTTGGCTGGTTATTTGCTATGTGTTTGTATCTCCTTTTATTTGCCCCCATACTGCACTGTTTTTTATAGTTGAGTTTACTGATACTTCTTTTATGGTGTCTTTTAAAGTTATGCTTAGATATCTTCAACAAAATTGTAAGCATGACTGGCCATACTTTTTATGATACGTTCAATGAACTAATTCTTTGATCATTAAGTTTTCAACTCGTTCAAAATTAATTTGACTCAGAAGTGAAGCATGGATTGAATGTTCTCCTTTCCCTTACTGACCTGTTTTCCTCATGCTGTGTTTTAATTACAATTCAAAACGCCTTTCTTCATTCCTTCTGAGTGGTTTAGTCCATCACATCGACCTGCCTCTCTATTTCTTGTTTGATACTAGCAAGGTTTCCTTATTCTAGTTTTAGAACTTGACTATGTGAGGTTGCTTAAGTAGTGTTACTTGCCTGTGCTTAGAGTCTCCACGGACCTTGGCAAATCCGGTGGTGTCGGAAGCAGAGTGAGACTGATGAATCTAAGTTTTTCAATTTGGTTCTACATACGTGTAAGTGCAAGCCATTGCAGTGACTCTTCCTGTAGTCTTCTATATTTTATTTTATACTTTGCCAAGGACTTTAGAGTGCACTGGATCGTTAGCCTTCACATCACTCTTGTCAGATGGAGGCTGCAGTCTTAGTTTTGGAAAAGGCTTCTTTACGTAAGGCTTTTGAGATTTGGCCAGTGTCCCAGCTCGATTAGGGAGGAACTTTTTGACTCCAATTCAGTGAAATCTTCCAGCATTCTCTTGGAAATATCTCCTCAGCAGCTGGCTGCAGGGCTGCCTGGTACTGCCAGCCTCTTCCTGGGCCTTGGACTTTGGCTCTTCCGGTAGGATGCTGGCCCTTGATTAGGCCTGGCTGTGAGTTGATTTTGTAAAAAGGATTAAGTTTTCCTCTCTCTGCTGACTTTTCTTTAAAATGAATTTTTCTGTAACAGTGTAAATTCTTTGAGCATGATATTTATCAGCAGCCTCTGTGATAGCAAAATACTTTTCAACAGAGAGAAAGTCATTTTGACAGATAAACACACTGCCTAATTAAAGGATTAGTATTTTGTCTCCCGAAATTAAACCAGGAGGGGAGAACTTTTGTGCTGACTTGTTTATGATAAAATTATTTGTTATCATTTTGCAGGGCTAACCCTCAAGCTGTGACAGAGTGTCAGTTTTGATCTTCTAGCCTCCGAGGCGAGTGGGAAATGACAACCACACAATGTGAGCAGTGACGCATACCTGAACAGTCTCCAGCTCATCAAATCTAGATGTTTCCTTCTGTGACACAAGTGACCATTTTCTTCCGGGTCCCCCTCTCCTCTCTGTTCCACTGGATTCATGAAGGTTGCTCTTATTAGATGGCTATGTCTCTGCCCGGGCCACAGTGACTGTGTGGAAGGAGGGGACAGGCTAGTTAGAGAGATCTGAGGGATAGAAGACTTGGCTAAAGAATCAGGCAGGAGATCAGTTTTCCCTGGTTATTTGTGTCTATTTTGATTTTTCTGAGCCTCTGCTGCTGTTTTATGGAAAAAAGAACTGCCCAGGCACTGGCTCCACATAGCCTTCAGGGACCCAGGGAGACACTCACCTTCCACAGAGGCTTGGACTGAGCAGATGCCCCTGCATATGGGCCCTAGGAGGGTGTGTGCCTCTCCAAGACTCTGTTTGTCTCTTCAGGTCTCTGGTGCAGCCCGGAAGAGACTGAGATTGACAAGGTACCTGTGTTAGTGAGCTTTCCACTAACATATTTCTGACATAAGCATTTTAAAAAGAGAAAATTTTCCTTGGGCTCACGGTGGTGGATGTTTGAGTCAGTTGGCCCCATTAGTTGTGGGGCTGTAGTGAGGCAGCACATCATGGCTGAGAGTACATGGTGGGGAAGTTACTCACGTTTTGGTGGATGGGAAGAGAAAAGAAAGAGAACAAGACCTGTGTTCCACTGTCCCTTCTTTGGGGGGCTCCTCCAATGCCAGGAGACCTCTGATGTGGACCTCATCTCTTAAAGGTACCCCTACCTCCCAGTAGCACTGAACTTTTAACCGGCCTTTAACACATGGGCCTTTCAGGGACATTCAAGACTAAGAAGGGCTTGGATGCAGGAGGTCAGATTTGGGTTTGCTTCAGAGGGTGGCAGCCGGTGCTCTGTGCACTGAACACACGGGTCAGCTTCACTTCATGGGGAACTTCTCTAGGCCCCTCTGAGATTTCAGTGTACTTGAAGTAGTTATGCAGACACTGTCCCCTTGTGAACAGGACTCTGCATCTCTCTGTTGTTCTGCCTCAGGCCGTGTGCAGAGCAGCCTTGAAGCAAAGGGGATTTCTCACCCCCAGGGTGGCTGCGGGCCAAGGGACAGGCAGGGCAAAGCCTTCAGCCTTCCTTCCTGTAGGGTCAACTCTGAGAGTGGTCGCCAGCTCTGTACCAATATTTTAACTCCTCCTAGTCCACCCCTTTTCCTTGCTCTCTCCCTCATGAATCCTGGTCCTATTTCTCAAGGAAGGCCCCTGCATCCCAGACTTGCCTCAGGCTCTGCTCTCCAGGAAACCCAATGAAGACAGACAGTTGAAAAGTTTCATTGGGAACGTGGACTGTATTGACTAGAAAACAATCCAAAGAACCTAAGGAAGAAATATGAGGGATAAATATCGGTTTACTAGCTAGCTTAGTCTGTTGTGTATGTCTATAACAGATTGCCTGGATCTGGGTAAT
Organism: Ctenodactylus gundi; assembly: GCA_004027205.1. Classification (NCBI taxonomy): domain Eukaryota; kingdom Metazoa; phylum Chordata; class Mammalia; order Rodentia; family Ctenodactylidae; genus Ctenodactylus; species Ctenodactylus gundi. The sequence continues at coordinate 611,425 of PVKB01000513.1, read as the reverse complement.
TTATACAGATAAGAAGTTCATTTAGCTCACAGGAGGCCCAGGAGAGGGCTTCTGGATACATTGTGACAAGGTGGACAGCATCACATGGTGGAGTGTGTGCGAAGGTGATGAGGAAGGTGTAGGAGAGGCTGCATCACTTTGTGCCAACCTGCTTTCTCAGTAATCCATCTGTGTTAGTTTGGGTTCTTTCAAAAGACAGAATTTACAGATTTGATCACAAAAGGTCTATTAGGAAGGCTTACAAATCCAAGGATAGAGATGGCCCAAGATGGCTCCTCAGCTGTGAAGTAGATCTCCTGTCCTGCAGAACAGCTGGTGAGGTGAGTCTGCTATAGATCTCGGGTGAAGACCGAAGCCTGAAGATCGGCGACTGAAGAGTAGCAACAGGCAGACAGGCACAAGTCGAGACTGGAGTGAATCTGTGCTGACGATCTGCAGTGTATAGCAAGTCGGCGTCCATAGACAATCGCGAAGGCCAGAGCTTTCCCAGAGGAAGAAGCTGTAACAATGTTCCTTCTTCCTTCCTTTTACACCCTTGGAGTTCCAGTTGGCGCTCCCACATCTGGATGGGAGCTCTTCTCTCACTGGCCAGCCCACAGATGACTCACACTGTAATCCAGACCAGTTCTTGATCCCCAGTCTAGGGTGGTTGACAAATTCTAATCCTAATGGAAGTGTGGTTTCTAATTCCCTCAAGTTGACATAATCCCTTCAATGGACACACCATCCCTTAAGGCCTATACCCTCCTATGGAATGCATGTTAATCTGGTCCAAAGTGGTTCCTCCTTGGCCTAAAACACCTCCAAATTCTGCTGTAACGAAGAACTGAACCTGAGCATGAATTTTGGTGGGGACAAACTGCACCCTAATCTTGGCACTGAAAGTTCTTTCCAGAGCAAGATCTGGCAACTCTTTGAGAGACTGCCCTCATAAAAATCTCAGTGGGAATATTCTCACCTGTGCACCTACCTTGGAAAGTTTCAGAAAAAAGGAACATGCACCCAGGAGAGTTCCACAACTGATTACACAAACATATTCCTTCTCTTCATATTCAGGAGTAGAGGTTGTAAGTACAGGATTCTGCCACATCTCATGCTATCCAAAAAATTCAATGCTCCCACCTCTCAGGAAGCGAGTGTGTTTTGGGTATGAGTGAATAAAAGTAGGTCTACTTCCACGTTCTACCTGCTAGCATGTAATCTAGTAGCTCCCTGCAGACACTGGCTCTCAACCTTTCTGATCAGGGACAAGTTTAGTTAAATATTGTTCTCCCAAGCATGTGTGTGTGTGTGTGTGTTCACATGTGTGTGTGTGTGTGTGTGTATACCCTTGTGCACTAGGTTGTTGGAAGTTAGCTTTGGAATGGCAATAGCAATAGGAGGGAAAGTGGGGAGCAAAGCTCCACCTCCTCCTGTCAGATTAGCAGCACAGTAGAACCTGATAGGAGAGTGCTGGCAGGAGGCGGAGCTTGATTCATGCCTCACCTCCAGCTCACTTCTCATCTGCCCTGGCCATTTGGTCCCCCCCCCCTACACACCATTATTTTTATTAGTATGTATATGTGATACACAATGGTTGTAATGAACTTGAGAATTTTATGCATGTATAGATTGTCAGCTTCACGTTCCTTTCCCCTCCCTCTCCCTTCCTCATTCTCCCCGACTTCCAACATCTCTCCTGCTTGACTCTATTATTTATTTGTACTCTGGATCTCTCATATTAGAGAAACCATGTGACATTTAGCCTTCTTGGTCTGATTCACTTCTCTAAGCATGAGGGTCTCAAGTTGTATCCATTTATCTACAAATGCCTCAAATCTATCTCTCTTAATGGCACAGTAGTACTCCACTGTGCATATACACCACATTTTAAAAAATCTATTGGTCTGTTGATGGATAAATTGGCTCAGTTCTTCTGAGGCCACAGACTGGTACTGATGTGAAGCTAGAGGGTTGGAGACCCTTGGTTTTAGATCACAGCTGCACAAACACATTTGCAAATGCACGAGTACAAGATAAGCAGCCCAAGAGAAAAACCAGGCAAGAACATGAGGAGCAAAAGAACAGGTGCTCAGCAGGGAAAGGCAATTGTAAGGAACAAAGAGATGGCACTGTATATCTACCACGCTGGCCACAGCTGAAGAGGCCGGCTTCCTGTTGGTGGAGTCACAGAGGCCAATCCTTGTTCTCCGCAGTGACCTAGGAGGTGTTTCTGCCCTGTTAGGAACCAGCTACTAAACTATTAAAAGCGCACATGTGAGTCAACACAGCAATTCGGCTTTTTGGAATCAATTTGTCAGAAATGCAAGTAATAACTTCTGCACACGTATTCAAAGCTGCTTGCAGCACTACTCCTACAGCAAAAACTGGTTACATCAGAGACCAGTTGATCCAAATTGGCACATCAGCATCCTGTTGCTATCAAAGAAGAGTACACGAAAATCAACTTATTAGGAAGGATTAACACAAAATCTTATACAAGGTATGTGCGAAGTAGTCCTATTTTTGTAACACCCAAAAGAGGCATGGGTGTTTATTTGTACTTCTGGAGCCAGAATTCTTGGGGAATGTCCTGACTCTTCCTCTTACTAGATGCGTGACCCTGGGCACTCAAAGCAACCTCTCTGTTTGCTGATCATCATCTATTAAATGAAAACAACAAGTAGTTACTTGGCAGGGTTGTCATGAGGATGAACTTAATTAATTAATTATTTTGAGACAGTCTCCCTCTGTAGCCCAGGCTGGTCCTGAACTCTATGTAGCCCCAGATAGCCTTGGACTCATGGCAGTCCTACTGCCTCAGCCTCCCAAATGCTGGGATTACAGGCATGCATCATCATGCCCGGCTTTATGTGGTGCTTGGGAATTGAACTCAGGGCCTTGTGTTTGCTAGGCAAGTGCTTTAACCACTGTCCCATTCCTCTATCACCTGAAATCAGTTCTTTTGTGCAGAGAACTGAAATAGAATGTGTCCAAGAAGTACAGTTCTTATGATGAAAATTTGTGTCAATGTATGCATGCATGCGTTTCATGTGAGTCAGGAACATGCAGAAAATACCCAAGGATGCGTGTTTGTTAGTATGAGTAACTTTGGGTCAAGTAGTGGAGGAAAGTTCCGGAACAGGGGCCAAGGGCGGTGAAAAATATAAGTGTAGCAGGCATAAAACATACAGGAAATAAACCAAACCCTTAAACAAACTGTTTGAGTCTTCAACAGAGACTTGTCAGGAAAAGGAAAGAACAGAAGGTGTCAGTGACGAGAATTTCAGACCCTGCAAGCCAAGTTATAGATGGCCCGTGTGCACAGGTGTTGGGAGGATCCCAAAGAAAAGGAGGGAGGGGGATCAGGCAGTTCTAATAGTGTCACTTTTGGAAGACAGGGACCCACATGGTAATGCCGATAGGTTATTTTTTGTCTGAGATAAAGCCAGTGCCAGGGACTTCTAAGATGGCTGCAAAGCTCTGTTTCTTGATCTGGAAAGTGATTGTAACAACTCATAAAGTTTTATATTTGTTTTGTGTATTTTTTGCTTCCATATTATATTTTATTTTTACAGCAAAATGTTAACCTCTTAGTAAAAATGATACAATCTAGCTAAGCATTTATGAAAAATTATACATGTGTATATAAAAACAAACACAGAAATAAAAGACATTCCTTGACCAGTGAGTACATACAATTACCTCTGGGAAGGCTGCCATAAACAGATGAACGGGTACAGAAAATGTGGCATAAATACACAATTTTTTACTATAAAAAGATAAATTTGAGTTCTTTGTAGGGAAATGGATACACTGTGAGATCATCATACTTAGTGAAATGAATCTGACACAAAAGCCTAAATATCACACGGTTCCTCAGATTTGAGAAACTCATTGTATAAATACATTAAAGAGCCAAATCAAAGTAATCATAGAAAAATGGTAGAGCGGGAATGGGGATGGCTGGGGAGTGAAAGGGTGGGGAGTGGCAGTGAGGGGATGATGACGAAGGTGTGGTACTTATGTGCGCTAACTCCTCAAGTTGAGTGTAATTATGTATCACAAATATATACTAATAAAAGGAATACTTTGGAGGGAGAAAGGCAGAGAAAAATGAACTTGTGGGAGCTAAAGAAAATTCCAGCACCAGGCTGAGGGCTCTCCCGCCCCAGAACCCCAGGCCTGAGGTGCAAGCTGGGGGCTTGCCTCCCTCACTCTGCCCAGACAGATGGGAGCAGGAAGGATTAACTCTGATCATGCCTCTGGGTATGTGAGTCACAGCCAGCCTGATAATTACGTTTGACATTTGACAGTTCTAGGAACAACCTTTTGCAGCTCTGAAATTTTGGCAGGGAAGTTGCTTTTGAAGTCTTTATATTTTTCTTTAAGGAACCAAGAATTTGCAGGGTTCCTCTTTGGATGCACAGGTCCAATTAAGACGGAGAGCTGTGGAGAGTCATAAGCCCGGATGGAAACTCAGAGTCTCAGGAAAGAACCCATCACCTGGCAGCAACAGCAAGAATGATGGAAGTCTCACTTTAAATGAATTAAAAAAAAAAATAAGTGGATGTGTATAGCTCTGGCCTTATAATACTTCATAGCAGACACTGGGTGAAACTCTGTCTCCACATATCTCTCCACCTTTCCACCATGTCCTGAAATAGCATCCTAAGGTAACTGTTTTGACAAGGGTGATTTTAAGAACGCAGACATCTCCAGAAGAAGCAGCCAGTTAAGAATATCGTGAGACATCTGTTCTGTGCTGAAAAGCATGCAGAGAGAAGGGGATTCTGAATGGGGAGGAGAGGAAAGCACCACTGTCAAGGACAGGGAAGCCTTGGGAAGAAAAGTATCTGCAGCTTTGCCAGGGCAGACACTGGGAAGGCAATGGGTGTCCGCAGTTACACATGTGGGAATTTATCAGCAAGGTTCTTCTGGTGTCAAGTGACAGAAAATCCAACTTAATTAGGCCTAAGAAAAAAAGGAGGCTCTATGGATGCATATATTTGAAAAACTTCATGGTAAAGTTGGGGTAGGCCTTCAGGCCTGGCTTGATCCAGAGGTTACATGGTTCTTCAGAGCTCGGTTTCCTCTGCACTTGGGCCTGCTTTCTTATCTTTTGCAGTCTGCTGGAGGGGGCTTCTGTCATCTTCTACGTATCATATAAAAGTTTCCTTCTTGTTCTTGTTGCTGCACCCAAAATTAGCATAATCCTTGACTGACCTGATGATCTTTTCTGAGTTGATTGTGCACACCCCTTAATGTCGTGCTCTGGTTGGCCAGGCTGGAATTGTGTGCTTCCTCCTAGCACTGGAAGGGGGTTCGGCTCAGCTAAAACATGGGCTCTAAGAGAGGAAAGAGGGTGCAGAGACACAGTCACGTCCTCCTACAAGGCCCCGTCCAGAGCAGCCGTGCAGTCAGGCAGCTCAGCCACAGCCAGGGCCAAAACATTGTGATTGGGAAGAAGTTATAGGAACATACACACCTCACGTGCACTCATAGTCAGTGTGGAGATAAGTTTAAGTTATGTAACAGAAGTGTACGTGAACATGCGTGAGCACGCATGCTGAGACAGTAACCTGACTTATGATGGGGTTAGGTCCTTATACACTTTTCATAAGTTTTGAGGATCATAAGCTGAAATGCATTTAATATATCTGATTTACCCAGCTCACAGTGTGGCCTACCTTAGATGTGTTCAGAACATGTGATTAACCCACAGCTGGGAAATTTGTCTAACAAAAAGCCTATTTTATACTACATAGCTGACTGTCTCATGTAATTTGTTGAGCACCAGAATGAAAGTGGGGACAGAATGGAGTCATAAGCGCTCAGCCACATGCATGGCTCGGAGTGCACTGCACAGCGTTGGAGTTGCTGAACTAAATGAACCTCCAGGATGGCTGCCTCTCCTGGTGCTCAGAGGGCACCCTGGGAGCTGTGGCTTGCCCTTCCGCCCTGTATCCTGGGGAAGGGCCGTGGTGGGTATCACTAGCCTGGTTACAGCTCAGCGTTTAAAAATCGAAGACATTTCTAGTGGATCCATTACGGCTTAGACAGCATTAGAAAGTTGTGAAAATGTAAGTCAGACCATGGTGAGCTGCTACATATGCTATGTAAATGTGTGGATAAGTACGTATAGAGCATGTCCCTCTCCCTCCATGTTTCTTGATCAAAAAGGCACAGCACTGTGCCTCAGGGTCGCCTTCCTCCAGATCCGCAAGGCCAAGGCAGCGAGACCTGCGTCTTACTCTGTGCTCACAAATGTGCCTTTCAGCTGCTTCTCTTGCCCTAGCTCTGCGCCCAGCCTGGGATGACCTTTCCCCGACTCTCATGCCTTCCCTCGGCCACCATTTCAAGGTTATGTCCAAATGTCTCTTTCTCTATGGAGGCTGCTCTTTCTAATATTCTAACCCAAGCAAGCAGTGGAACTAATGTAGATGGCGTAACTGGGGACTCTGGGACATTTCCCCTCCACATGCTGAGGTCACCCCTGCCCCCTTACTTCATCAGTTCCCAACATTCACCTGATCCTGAGCAACACCCAAGCGCCAAAACTCAACCCCACACAGACTTGCCCTCAAGATCACCCGGTAGAGGTGGAGATACGGGAAACAGACCCCAAAGCCTCCTGGGGAAATTCCAGCTAGGACCCGGTGCAGGTCTCTGCAGGATAGGAGCCCTCTTCTCCTGCAACTGATGCGCAGGGACTGTGTCTCACGCTTATGATTATCACTGAATAAATTATGGCAGTTGCCTGAGGACAGGGAGAAACATTTAAATCTGAACAAACTCCATTCTGTGCTCATTCTGTGCTGCATTTTTTCTCCATCACGAGCCCACCAACTCTTGTGTACTCTTGCTTCAGGGAACTTTGCTCTGGCTCTCTAGCCAAGCATGAACATGTCTAATTCTTTATTGGTAGCATCCAGGAGCCCAGGGCTTGACCCTGGAGTCTGCACCTCTCAGTAACAGGCTCCTCTCTATGTCCTCAGAGAAACCCACCGTTGGCCAACTCCTGGACTCTCATAGCCTACAATGTCAGGCCCGGATGGTCATGTGGGGGCACATCTCTCCCCAGGTAGCTGTTATGGGTACCACGTGGACCCCGAGGCAGTAAATAGAGCCAGCCCATGTGTACTGACAGACACACATGGGGTCTGAAGATGAAACACTTTGTATCTCAATAAATGTTGTACTTACAGTATGTTGGTTGGGTAATATTTTTGGATATAGTGTGCTAAATAAAATATACAACTAAAATTACTTCCCCCGTATTCGTTTTACCTCCTTTTAAATGTGGTTAGTAGGAAGTTAAAAATCACACCTGTAGCTTGCATTCCATTAGTACAAAGCTGTGCAGGCCCTTGGCCGAGCAGATGAAACTTAGGCCCTGGGGTGAAGGAGATGGAGGGCTCATTCCTGAGCATCTTCATTTCCCCATGAGAAAGTGAGATCCTTGCTATGCGGGCTGCTTGTACGTATTACTGTGCACACAAACAGGGTAATCAGTGGCACATTGAAAGGTCGGTTGTTTCTTTTCCTTCTTGGTGTTATTTGAGGCAGGGTGTTATTGTGGAAAGTCCATGGTGGCCTTCAACTTGCTATGTAGGCTCAACTAGTCTTGGACGGGAGATCTTCCTGTCTCAGTGTCTGGGTGCTTAGATTGCAGGTGTGTGCCCCCAAACCTGATTTCTGGTATGAGCTGCTATTTCTGGCATGCTATTTGACAGTACGGTCCTCAGATTTTTTGACACCAGAGACCAGTTTAGTTGAAGACCATTCTCTCACAGGGAGGAGAAGGGGTGGGATGATTTATCAAGATCACCCCGACAGGAGGTGGGACATCACTTTCTACTCACCTCCTGCTCACTGCTCACCTGCTCCCAGCTGCCCAGTCTGTCCAGGGCTGTGGATTGGTACTGGTGTACTGCCCAGGGAATGGGAACCACTGGTCTACCATGCTTGATTTCTCTTACTTCATTACCTGTGAGTTTTAATTTTTTTAAAAAATTGTTTATGTATGTATGTATGTATGTATGTATGTATGTATGTATGTATGTATTTTGTGGAAGTGGGGAGAGAAACCATAGCATTCACACTGAGTTACATTCCCAGACCACTTTTTTAGCTCTGATTTTGAGGCAGAGTCTCACTAAATCACTATAATGCCCAGGTTGGATTCAAACTTGCTATCCTACTGCCTTGGCTTCCTAGATTATAGGCCCAGCTCGTCAGCTTTAATTTTCCTGACATCTGCCATAGTATTTGGCTCATTGCAGGATGGTAGTAAATGCTTCTTGAACAAACAAGTGATGGAATGGATATTTGAATGAAACATGAAGTCATGTGAGAAAATTTCCCAATGAAAAAATGTGCTTACTTGGTCGTGTTGATTCAGGGCAAGGTTATGAGAGTAGGCCTGCTTATGATTTGCCTGAAGCAAAGTTCTTAGCTGGAAACCAACTCAGCTCATTTACATTCACGCTTCTAAACCCAGGCCTGCCTCACTTCTTTTGAGTGAATCTGTTTGTCTGAAAGAGTAGTAAAGCAACTTCAATCCCTATAATTCTTAATTGCCTTTTGTTTAGACTTTGGATTTTTTTCTTTCAGAGACTGAAGATGGAACCCAAAGTCTTCACACTGAGTTCCATCCACAGACCTTATATATATATATATATATATATATTTTGATTTTGCAACAGGATTTCACTAAGTCTCCTAGGCCAGCCTCAAACTTGAGATCCTCTTGCTTCAGCCTCTCAGAGTGTAATCCCATACATGCTGGGATTACATGCCTTGCCATGAAACCTGGCTGGAATTTTAAAAAATATCTTTTAACATCTTTTTCAGTTTTACACTTGATATATGTAATCAGTACCATGTGACAATTACATGCACTTTGTAGAGTAGCTTTATGTGGTTTTCCCGTGGGTTATTGGATATATTTATATAGATTTTTACATTTGTGTTGTATATACATGCACATATACCTTCCCCCACATATTTTCTAAGGTTATTTGATGTAGCAGATTCTGAAATGAAAATTTTTGCATTTCTAATCTTCCTAGGAGATTGGGATGAGGCAGAACATGCCCGCAGACACAGAGAAGACACAGAGAAGACCAGACAGACATTAGAGTAAGAGAAAAATTTCCTTCATACCACAAATGTTTTGAGTCTTGTTGAAACTATAATCTGAATGATTCCTGAAGAAAAATGCTCGCAGCTAATTCTCATTGTCCTTTCTTCCTTCCTTGCCCCTGAGCTTTTGGCTGTGGTATTTGTGTCAGTGTACAGCACACAGGTTCTCCTGGGGTGAAAAGTTGCCACTTAACTGTCCTTGCAGGGGTATTTGGGGCTGTGACGGAGATCAGTGAGGATGCCCTATGGCCCTCAGCATGGAGAGCTGCTGCTCAGGGTTTAACCGTCAATGAGAGGTTTGGGATCACACATTTTGGTTCTTGACTTTGCAACTTATCAGGAGTGTGATCTTGGGAAGATCATTCAGCTTCTGTGAACCCCGGGTTTTGTGTATCTAAAGTGGGGGTAGTGAAACTCCTTACCTCAAAGGTTGGTTAATGAGGTGCTGTAGTGAATGTCAAATACCAGGCCCTGGGCCTGGTAGAGACCAGTGAGTGGGTAAGGATAGAGAGGCAGTAAGGAGAATTGTTTCAACAGCTTGAACCATAGAGAGGAAGGCCTAGAGAGAAGCCCCACAGAGAAACCAAGAGAAGTGTAGATAAAAGCCTTTCTTCCTGGGGTCCTCTAGACTTGGGATTAGCAAACACAGCCCAGAGTGACACTTAGGAATCAGCTATACATGTCTTGTACAGGGTTGGTGAAAAGAACAAAACCCCAATTGAAAATGTGCCAAAAACTATACATAGTGTGCAAAGCTCAGGCAATTTACTCTTGGGCCCTTCATAGAAAATGTCTAATTTCTGTTGCTCCAGATCAAACCCTGAAACTTTTATTTTGTCCTGGGGATCAAGTTTAGGGCCCCTCATACTGAGCAACAGCCCTAGCCTTGTTTTCATTTTTGATTTTCAGACAGGATCTTGGTAAGAGGCCTTCCACAGCCTCCCAGACTGCTGTGCCACTGGGCTTAGCTTTGTTAAATGTCTTTCCAAAGGATTCATTGGTGGAGAACACACATGCGCAGAGGGTTCCTTGGCCACTTTCTCCTGGGCTTAGGGGTCAACAAGCCTCCTTCTGCTGGGAGAATCACCGTCTGCACGTCTCCCTACAAGCCCTTGGTTCCTGGGGCCTCTTCTCTGGGCCTTTATTCCTCAAGGCTCTGGCTCTTAGTACAAAGAAATATTGTAGGAATCTTCAATGTCTGAAAATATTCATAGGCCCTTAGGGGAGGGGGATGGCATCTTTAGCATTTGCCTAATGTTTTGGAGAAAGGGTCACAGTGTCCTAAAAACTTGTAGAAAGTTTTCTTTGTGTAAAGGCAAAGGCAGAAAAGAATGGATTCTCAATGGCAGCAGTCCTATGACTGTGATACAGCTGTGGGACTTATCTGAGGCAAAACAAATTTGCTAGCCTAGAGATTTTCGAAGAAACCAGATATTTAAGTTATGTTTACAAAAGACACGACATAATGAAAATGTGGGAATATTTCAGGGGAAAAAAGAGAAAAAGAAAAAGCAGCAGCAAAGATCTAACCAAATCAGATCCAGATGGGATGGGTGAATTTGACAATAGTAGTGAGCAAGCCTCGGAACTAACACTCTCCCTTGTAGTACTGTGTTTAAATGCATGTTGAGAACGGAATTTTTGAACAATTTATTTATTAAGCTTCTACGCTGATGTTTAAATTTAGAATCTCAACTTCTTCAGTGTAAAAAAATCTATGTTCTTGGACTTTGATTTTTCACTCAGGGAATAAACCCCCTCTCTCTCCTCCCTCCCCCATTCATCAATTTCCTTCAGCAGAGACATTTATATCACTTACAATAAACCGAAATTGTGCTGGAATATTTATGGAGGGGATGCCCCATGGTGAGGAAAACAATTAGCAAATACACAAATGTTGAGAAATCAAGAACATTTCTATAAGGACAAAAATTAGCCTTTGTGATGGAAAGCACCAAGGCAGTGTTAGGGGACGTCTGCTGCAGGAAAGAGCAGTCAAGGGAAAGGGGGGACATGTAGGAGGCCTCCCAGGAGGATATGCCCAGGACAGGATTCCTGCAAGTCTTTTAAGGATCCCTTTCTGGGAGAGCAGGGTTAGCAGCAGGGCCCAGAGCAGATACACAGGAGGCACTTCCTATGCTCAGGCAGGGGCAGTGGTGGCTGCCAAGAATGGGTGCCCTCTTGAAGTTTGAGTACCAGGTACTGATATTTATCTCACCCGCTTGTGGTCCTGGTTCACCAAGTGCTGGAGGAAAAGTTGGAAGAGTCACAAACGATTACATGGACGCCCCACTTGCTGTTTCCATCTTCCAATCCCAGCCAGGTGACCGTTATTACCAGTTTCTTATTTATGCTTCCTGAGAATTTTATCTGCATAAAACTTCATATTCGGAAACTACAAGACACTGCCAAAATAAATCAAAGGACAAATACATGGAAAGACATGAGATGTTCACAGAGTTGGCAATGACTTCTCAGGTATGACACACGGGTCACAGACCATGGGATTCACCAGATCAAAGAACATGCTTGTAGGACTAGGCAGCGTGGGGAGATGGAATGCGTGCACACCTCACCAACTAGGCGTACTTACGCTATCAGGTAAATAAACTCCCTAGTTACTTTCTTCTTCTTGTTTGGTACCGGGGATTAAATCTCAGTGCCTCCTAAGCACTGAGCCAGGGCTCTAGCTGTGAACTCTACCCTTAGCCCAACTTACTTTTTGTTTTGCACTGGTGATTGACCCCAGGGCCTTCACACTAAGGTGCATCCTGGATGCTGTTTTATTTTTGATTTTGGGATAGGATCTGGCTGTGTTGCTGACTTGCCCAGGCTGAGCTCGAACTTGCCATCCTCCTGCTTCAGCCTCCCCGAGCGCTAGGATTACAGGCCTGGGTAAATTTTACAACTGGATTGCCTGGGGGGTACAGGCCATGAAGAGCCACTTTGGCAGATGATTGCAGAGAACATACTGAAATGACCACAGTTGGGAAAGGAGGCATCAGAGGTGGCGGGTGAGTGGTCAAGAATGGTGTAGAGAAAAAAGCCACGGAGGCCGCCGCGTGAGGTACCGGCAGCACCCTTACTTCTAGATGGCGAAGGAGTTCAGGGCAGAGTGGCTCTTCCCACTCTGCTCTGCCTCCACCTCACTCCTGATGGTGAGCTCAGGAAAGCATCCTTAGCCTGCAGAGTGGGGGAGATTGTGAGGGAAGCGATGCTGACGTGTGCTCAGTAAGCAAAGGGGACCAGCCGGGACCTCTGGTGCAAGCCTGTCGTCCCAACACTCCAGAAAGCTGAAGTAGGAGGATGGCAAGTTCAAACCTAGCATGGGCAACATGGAGAGACTGTGTTTCAAAATTGAAAATTAGAAATGGGCTAGGGAATGTGGCTCAGTGTGAAGGTCCTATGCTCCTTTTAGCACTGTATAAACAAATGGAAACCCTCAAGCCTGGTAGTACTACAAATGTGTAATTTTGTTGAGGCTCACAAATTGAAGTTCAGATAAATTTAGTGAAAATGGTAAGACTTGAGAATGTTAAGAATGGGACTCTTGGGTGAGTGGCATTTTCCTGGATCTGAGGGACTTCCCAGCAAGGGAGGAATGGCATTTAAAGAGGCAGACTACTGGGGATGGCAGTGGTACAGCCACTCTGCAGAACAGCTTGGGACTTTCCTACAAAACTAAAATTCCGCTGATATACAGCTCAGCGCTCAGTGCTCTCGGCGTTCATCCAGAGAAATGAGAGAGCTGTGTCCACATAGAACCCATATGTGCTGTTCACAGAAGTTCCATCTGCGATGGTCAAAGAGCAGAAACAACGCAAGATGGCCTTCAATGGGGGTGCAAGCAAGCTAAGGCACTGTCTTAGTTACTTTTCTGTTGCAATGACTAAATACCCGACATCCGCAAATTCAGGGGAGGAAAGGCTTATGTTAGCTCACAGTTTCAGAAGGCCACAGTCCATTCAGGGGTGGCCGGCAGCAATGGAAGCACATGGCAGAGAGAGAGGTGGAGGCAGCTTCTCAGGACATCACAAACAGGAAGCCAAGGCAAGGCAAGTGGAGACTAGTTCCCCAAGGAAGGCAGGAAGCAGCTTATGTATCCTTCCAGGTCTCATCCCAGTGATTAGCCCCTCCTGCATCCAGGTGTGGAAGGTGTGGTAAGCCCCCACTACATGCCTATAAGCCAACTTACATGCCTGTGATTTAATTTACTGCTTGTAATCCACCCCTCCAGATTAGGCCCAATCTCCCAACAGCACATGGTTCCATAGACAATCTATAACATTCAACTGTATGAGACTTTTGGGGGACACTCCAGATCCAAACCACAATAGGCACCAAGTGATACCGTACCAGCAATGAAAGGGGGAAAAAAACATGCCTGTAACAACTTAATGGGCATCATGCAGAATGTGGGATAAAAACCCAGTCCCAGAAGGCTGCCTACTGTGTTTCTCCATTTATGGGATGCATGATGCGGGTAATCAGCGACGCGGAGTCAGTGTAGGGCTCGCCAGGTGTTAGGGTGTGGGATAGTGTGGGTGGTCTAAGAGAGCAGCACAAGGGGTTAGGGGGGTGCCTGGAGAGACATACCACCAAGCCCTACCCCCACAACCTACTGTGAGGGCAGCACAATGTGTGGCGTGTGTTGATTCCTTCTGGGTCTGGGATGGCATGATGACTTCAGAGGCTGGTTTCTGCCTGGACTCTACAAGGTTTTCTTCTCCACATGGTCCTCTGTTAAAGTGGCTCCCTGACAGATTTTAATACTGAGAGCAACTCCAGCCATGGTAGTGCACATCTATAACCCAAGCACTTGGGAGGCTGAGACAGGAGGACTGCTGAGAGTAAGAAGCCAGCCTGGGCTACATAGTGAGTTCAGGACCAGCCTGGACTACAGGGTGAGGCCTTGTCTAAAACCAAATCAAACCATAGCAAACCAAACCAAACCAACAAAACAAAACAAAACAAAACAAAACAAAACAAAACAAAACAAAACAAAAATACTGAGAGCAGTGGTAGAATTGTTGGCTAGGGCTTTTGCTAGGAGAAGGCTCTCAGCCTTGAGGGACTTTCATCTAGAAATTCTAGACAATTATCTATCTGCCCAAGATCCAGCCCCTGGGTGGTGAGGCCTGGCCCACGATGGATGGGGACTTCAGGTTCATACTCGCTGTCCCCTGTGTATCACACTCTACCTCCCTTATCCTTCTGATGATCCCTGGGTGGTCTCTAGAAAGGGACACTTTAGTACCTGCTGGCCCTCTAGTCACGTATCAATGCTTCAGTGTGTCCCCTTCCATTCCATGGGGTTTGAGTGGGGAAGACAACACTGGGGCAAATGGCCGTAAGTCTAGCTAAACATCTTGAGTATCACACCTGAAATCTAGAGAGAATTTTGAGGTAGCAGCAATGTGTACTCGATGTAGTTTGAAGCTAGAGTGTCTGCCAAAAGCCTCATGTACCTATGACCGCTGAGCCCCATTGGGACGTGGGACCTGGATGGAAGGGGGGGATAGCTGGGCATTGACCAGGGAGGGCGTGTGCTATTTCCATGCCCCCTCCCAGACTGGTCTCTGTTCTGTCATGCTGTTTTGAGGATCTCTGCCTCTGGGGCTCTGGCTCTCGCTCCAGCTGCGGCCCCATCATGTGATCCCACCGTTTTGCAGCCGCCCACCTGTGGATGGACTGAGACCTGAAACTGTGAACTGTAATAACCTTTTCCTCCTTGAAGTTGTGGATGTTGGGTATTCTGTCCCCACAATGAGAGAGTATGTAAGATAGCATCCAGTTGAATGTAAGAAATGGATCAAAAGAAGAAATCAATAATGGCATTTTAGGTTCAGTGACATTTTGTGACACAGCAAGCTTGGGGGAGGAGCAGACTTGGTGAGGAGGGGCAGGGCTAGGAGTTCACCTGGGCCAGGTCCAGCTGTTAGTGTTGAGGAGACTGAAAATGACACAGAAAGGCTCTGGCCTGTGAGTCTGAGGTCAGGAGAAGGCTTGAGCTGAGGATAAATGATGAAGAATTGTCATCACACAGCGTATTATTCATGGCCATAGGGTGTTCACAGTAGGGGGACAGGGTAGAAAATACAGGGGAATAGGTCCTGGGAATGAGCAGCCTTCCAGTGTGCAAACAGAAATTGCAATGCTCAGTGGTCAGCACTAGGCTTGGGGGCCAGCTGGGGAAACCCAGATGGAGCCACCAGTGTGAGGGAGAACAGCTCGGGGAGCTCAGCTCCCTGTTCCATAAGCACGGAGACAGAAGTGTTTCTAGAGAAGGAATACTCACTTACATTGAATGCTGCTGAGAAAAGGACTTAAAACCTATGGATTTCAAAAACACTGGAAGCCAGGTGAGTAGTTCTAACACTGTGGGAGGCTGAGGCAGGAGGAGGATTGCAAGTTTGAGACCAGCCTGGGTAACTAAGCAACTCAGTAAGATTCTGACTCAAAAAAAAAAAAAAAAAAAAAAAAAAAAAAAAAAAAAAAAAAAAAAAAAAAAAAAAAAAAAAAAAAAAAAAAAAAAAAAAAAAAAAAAAAAAAAAAAAAAAAAAAAAAAAAAAAAAAAAAAAAAA
>PVKB01000513.1:560766-595615 GCA_004027205.1 Ctenodactylus gundi | reverse complement strand
AAAAAACAAAAAACAAAAAACAAAAAACAAAAAACAAAACAAAACAAAACAAAAACTTATTTTCTCCCTCCACTCTCTGCACACAATTTGTAAGATTTTGAATATGAATTTTGAGTATAGATAAGCCTCAAAATATTTTTAAGACAGAAAGAAAAATTGACTTTCTGGTTGCCAACACTGCCAGAAGGCACAGCCCTCTGTCCCCGTGCGTGGCCCTAGAGGGTGACTCAGCAGATGCTTGTGGATAAGCATGTGACAGAATTGGTTTACTAGAAACAAATGATTCTGACATCCTGGGAAAGCCAAATTGGTCTGGCCAGCGTCCTTTCAGCTAAGCTTTCATGGGTGCCACGTAGAACATGAGCTTGTTTGAGAGTGAAGGTAAATCTACTGATAGGATGTACCAGTTGTAAACAGCTCTTTATCTGGCACCGAGGCTTTTAATCTCTGACCACAAAAGGGACCACATGCTGAATGGTTCAATCTTCAAAAAGAAGTATTTTCTTCAGAGACAATTTTAAAGATTATAAGAGTGGCTATGGGAACAATTTCAGGCATCTTCACTGAGTACAAATGTGCCCTCGAGATCTTTGAATTTCACTGTGGTGTTTTCTCCACCTAAGCTGTTTTGCTTACAGGTCAGAAAGATGGAAAGGGGGAAAAAAGTGAGCTTTATTGTTGTTTGCAATAAAGGGTTAGGTCAGATACCTTTCTACTTTCCACGTCAAGTGCACAGACTCTAAAACTAAAAAATTGAAGGCATTGAGGAGTGCAAGGTCATCTCTGCAGTGCCTGTGTGTTTGGTAAGTATCTGGCCATGTTTTGAAGGAGTAGCTCAGGGTCTGTGTTGGTCTTGAGACCTCGTCAGATTCTGCCCGTTTCTTTTCTTCCTTCTCTCATCTTTTTATGTTAGAGATCCAATATCCAACCCAGGGTCTTTGCACTGTGTTTCATCCCTAGATGGTTTTTTTATTTTTATTTTGAGACAAGGTCTTGCTAAGCTGCCAAGTTTCCCAGGCAGGGCTCTGGCTTACAATTCTCCTGCCTCAGTCTTCCAGAGTCTGAGATAACAGTCGTGTGCCACGAGGCCCCAGGTGATGTGTCTGGCGCCATCTGTGTAAAAGCTAGAATGGTCTTAGGTTGAGGTGCAAAGGGCTTCCTGGGAATAGGAAATTTGGAAATCAACCCACACGAGTGTTTGTTAAAGAAAGATCAAGGTTACAGAGGGTGGTGGCCTTAACACATTCTTAAATATCTAGCTTTTGCATCAAATTTAATTCTGAACTAGACATGAGATACAAACTCTGATTTAGTAGAAAACAGTAAGAGGGAAGACTTGGCTGATTATACGTACTTATGTGTATGGTACTTTTTTTGGTGTCTTTTTATTTTTATTTTTTAAAGACAGGTCTTCTTGTGTAGTTCAAGCTGGTCCTGGGCTCACTATGTAGCCCAGTTGGCCTCAAACTCATGGCAATCCTTTTGCCTCAGTCTCATGAGTGCTGAGATTACAGGCATGTATTATTATATCTACTTTATTTTTATGTGGTACTGGGAAATTGAATCTAGGGCTTCATCTAGGTGAGTGCTCTATCTACTGGGCTAACCTCCCAGCCCTGGTTTGAATTTTTATACTATAGCAAAATAATTAAAGCCATTAGCTGTCATGTGCTTTGGTTGCCAATATTTCATTGATTTGCTTCCTGGTTTTAATTTTTTTATGAGTTTCAGGTTTGTCAAATCTTTAGTTATTTTAAGATTTTTTTGACTTAGAAAAAAATAAAATCCTTTTCCTCTTAAGAAACCTAATCCATTGACTGATTCATGAGACCCATTGGATCCCGGTGAAAGGTGAGGCACAGTCACAGCTCTTTAGGTATACCAAGTAAGCAAGAGAGGGTCATCCCTGAGGAGCTCACATTTCAGTGACATAAATGCAATATCTGTTTTGAGAAGTCTTAAATTCTTTTTCACTTTTGTTTTCTCTAATTAAAAAAAATCTTTCTAGAATTTATTTTGGTATATGGTGTGAAGAAAAGAAACTAATTTTTTTCTCAAATTGCTAACGGCTATTTATTACTATTAGTATTTATTACAAACTTGGTTCAATACTTCCTTCAATTCCTGTTTGTACTGTGATGCCTACTTTACCATAGAGTTTATCATGAAAATGATCTCACTTGCCTTTTCAATATATGGTTGTATCATGTAGATTTACTGCTTAATTGTTAAAAAATACATTGTTTGCACTCAAATCCCAAGAGTTTCAGTTGTAAAAGTTTCTTGCATTATTTACTGCTGTTTCATTGTATTCCAAGGATGCTGTTATTCCCCTGGGCATACAGGCAAGTTTTATAGTGATTATTGATAGCTAAATAGGATTTGCTTCAATAACTACTCCAGGATGCTTTCTTAGAGTCCTGCTGCATAGTCAAGAGACCCTGCCTTAACCCTCTATTGTGGTTTGGATCTGGAGTGTCCCCCAAAAGCCTCACATACCTACGGATACTGTGTACTCTTGGGAGGCGGGGCCTGGTTGAAAGGGGTGGATGCTTGGGATTGACCTGGAGGGTGTGCTGGTTCCATCCTTCCTCCCAGATCTCGCTTTGTTCTGCCATGCCATGAGGAGCTCTGGCTCCAGCTCTGGTCCCACCATGCAGTTCTACCATTTCTAGCTGCTCACCCGTGAACAGACTGTGATCTGAAACTGTGAGTTAAAATAAATCTTTCTTCCCTACAATTGTGGATGTTAGATATTGAGTCACAGCAACAAAAAAGTAACTAAGACATCCTCTAAAAGTATATGTGGTCGTAGCTCTTACATTTTAAGCTTTGTTCTTAAATCAACAGTTAAATTATTTATGCAATTACTAAGTCTACTAATTAGTATAGTCATGTTTTCCACTAAACCTATTGGCCTTTTTGTGTTGGCTGATATTCTGTTGTCTACCTATTATCTGTTCTTTCATCCATCTCCTACTTCTAAGAATCCAAAGCTATCTTGACATGTTGTCATCAATTGTCAAATTGTGATTTGTAATAACCCCAGGTGCTCTTTCAAAATATAGACTACTAACCTCCACCATGAACTGACTATATTGGAGTATCCAAGGGATGGGCCCTGGCTATCTCCGTTTTTATCAACCTCTTTGACTTTATGACTCTGTTACTCCCTGAGGTTTGAGAACAACTAGAGAATATTGGGATATGGAGGTGAGAAACCCTGATCTTCCCCCCAACCAATTAATCTCTGCATGAAACAAAATAATTATTCTAATTTTGTGGGGTTTTTTTCAATCACTTGCTGTTTTTTATTACTGAGAGTAACGCAGGAAAACATTGCCCTAACCCTTAAATGTTATTGCTTTGGACACCCTTCCATCCTGATTCAGTCATTTTCTCCATGAAAAGAAACAACATATGGAAGGCAATCTTCTGAACAGCAATGCTTTTCAAGACAAGTTTTAGAGAAAATTTTTATGTATTTTCAAAAGCCAACCTTTGACCCTAAAAGCTAAGAGAGAGAACTGGAAAGTTTTAAGTCACCTGATTCCTCTGGGGGTGGGGTGGGGTGGTGGGAACTAAAAAAAAATATCTGCGCTTCACAAGAGGCTAACGGGGTAGCAGGATCTTTTCCCAACTCCTTACTCCGAGGTAAAACTCAGCTAAATTATCAAACTTACAGACGCCAGGGCTGCCCTGCAAAGACACTGAGCTGGACTGTCTTGCGGATTGGATTGAGAATCTGGATGTGAAATGCTCTGTGTGATCTTAGCCCCAGGCATATTTGCTTTCACAGTCAGATTTACTGGATTTAAGTCTTTACCCTGTGGCATAAGATCTGTGATCCTCTGCAATTTACCTTCTCAAAGCCTCATTTTCTCCATTTTAAAATCTGAGCTGCTTCTTTTCTCAGGGGTCGCCTAAGAATTAAATAAACGACTGGTAGGTAAGACTGTATCTAATATCTAATATCTCATCAGTGCTTAATAATTGTTACTTCCCGCTGTGCTCCATTTATTTATTGTTTATTTATTTACTTATACTGGGAAGTGAACCCAGGGCCTTTACACTGAGCTAGTCCTTAATTTCCCTTTTTAATTTTTTTTGAGATGGTATCTTGCTAAGTTCTTATATGGCTCAGGCTGGACTCAAACTTGTGATCTTCTTGCCTCAGCCTCCTAGAGAGCTGGAACTACAGGTGTACCCCACCACACTTGACTTCCCACTCCTTTTAAAATAATGATGTTTATTCCAACCCACCCAGTCTTGTCAGTGGTTTATGTTTGCTTGCTATGTAATAATGGCAAATCATGAAGCCTGTGAGGGAAGCAGGGGCAAGAACACGAGAGGAGCGCTGTTTCTCAGGTTGTGATCTATGTCTCTAATTTATGGCTTCCCTGAAGGATAAATAATTTAATAGAGTATATTTCTGGCTTTTATTCCAAATACGTTAGTCATAAAGTCTTAGAGTAGAGCTCATGGTCAGCTTTTTAAACAAGTCCCCTCGGTAATTCTATGTATCCTAAAGTTGAACAGCAGAGAGAAGAGGCTTTGAAACTCCCAAGCCTCTGACTCTGCCCTGACTGACCTTCCCGGTGGACAGGCTCTTCATTACCCTGGCTTTGCCCTTGGATATTCAGAGGGCACCACTGTTCCAGCTGGAGCAGAAAGAAATCCGATCTGGCATTTCCTGCTCTGCCTTCTGGTAGTCATAACCTTCTCAAGGGCCCCTTCCACCTCTCTTTCCCTTGACTGCCAGGGATGTGACTTGGGTACAACTGTTGGGTTGTGTCATCTCAGGATGACATCCATCCTCCTGGGAGTGTTTGTGGAGAAGACCACTTTTGTTGAAAGACTAAGGAACATGTTTCCTAAATCAAAACTCTAAGAGGACAGCATGTCTTAAGTCTCTCTTGTGAATGTGACAGGTGGTGACCAGGCTGAACTCAGAGATGCCTGAAGAGTTCAGGAACAAGCATTAAACTTTTGTTCCTCTTAGTTTCTCCATTTTCCTGAGACAATCTCAGCGTTGAAACTGAAGCAGCCTCAGACTTTAGCTTTGTTCTGATCTGAAGGGAGTTCAGGCTGCTTGACAGTGGCCTCTAGTGGCTTGTTGCCTTGAAAACAATGTCCTTTGCCTATGTATGGCCAAGAGGGGAGAGTAAGTTCTAGGTCAGCTTGTTCCTTGGTCATGTGTGTTGTCAGGGATTAGAAAGCCTTGTCTGCAGCTTGTTAAGCATATGGGAGTGAGTGAGGGCTGAGCACCTCAAAACCCAGGGAAGGCGCTGCAGTTACAGTCAGGTCTATAGTTTACGACAGCACGTGGAACAAAAGCTCAGAGGGCCCTGACCTTGCTCGCATTCATAGATCTCTTCCTATTGTTGTTTGGATCTGGAGCGTCCCTCAAAAGTCTCATGTATTTGGATGTTACGGATTGTCTATGGAGCCATGTGCTGTTGGGAGATTGGGGCTGGTCTGGAGAGGTGGGTTGCAGATGTGTAGATTGGATTATGCGTGTGTGGTGGGAGCTTACCACATCTTCCACACCTGGAAGGGGTGGAACACTGAGG
This sequence comes from Ctenodactylus gundi, assembly GCA_004027205.1. Taxonomy (NCBI): domain Eukaryota; kingdom Metazoa; phylum Chordata; class Mammalia; order Rodentia; family Ctenodactylidae; genus Ctenodactylus; species Ctenodactylus gundi. Next base: position 590,042 of record PVKB01000513.1, on the reverse strand, counting down.
CTGGACCAGGCGTGGATCACTGGGACAGACCTGAAAGAATATACAACCTACTTCCTGCCTTCCTTAAGAGACTAGACAGCTTTGCTTTGGCTTCCTGCTAGCAATGTTCTGAGGAGCTGCCTCCACCTGTGTCCCTGCCACGTGCTTGCACTGGTGCCATCTTTCACTGAGTGGACTGTGACCTTTGGAAACTGTGAACTAAAATAAACTTTTCCTCTCCTAATTTGCAGATGGCAAGTCTTGAGTCACAGCAATAAAAAAGTGACTGAGACACTTCCCTAAAATTTAAAGAGCACAAAGGTATTTTTCACCTTGGCTTCCAGTTAAGGGGATCTCTGAGGGATCGCCATTTTTAAGTCAAGTCCCACAGCCAAGGTGATTTATAAAAGCAAACCAGAGGACTAACAGCCTCCCTCTCAGCAGATGCAGGCATGCTGGCTCGCCTTCTGCTGCTGCTCTTTATTTGATAACACTTTAGCCGGATGTTAGTAAATCACACTTGGTCTTCAGTAAAATGCCTCAACAAATTGATGATCCGAGTTTCCTGGGGATTACTTCCAGGCATGAGAAATCAATTGCCCAAGCGTCGTTTAGTGGTTCAGCTGGAGCTTTTGCACCTTTACATTAAAAAGTGACCAAGGAAATCCTATATGGCTGGAGACCCGGCTGGAGCTAGTCATAACCAGACTCTGCAGTGGGTGGAGTACGCTTATTCAGGAGTGTCCTTGGGAAGAGGAATGCTGGAAAGAAGAAAGAGGAATCGGGCTCCCATTCTTGCATAGGCTTTGGAACTAAACGGTGCTTCCTCGTTTTGCCTGAGTTTGGCTCTGATGGGCCAGTGAGTAGCCATGGCTGCCCTGGGCCAGGCATAGGCCAGGCTAGGGTGGCTTTCTTCAGCTGGGGTGGCCTCCAAAGGGGCTGACAGTGAAGACTCTGCCAATCATTCTCTCAGTGGTGAGACAGGAAGTTCTTTAGTGAAGGGATAGGTTGGGACACTTCGAATCCACCACATCAGATAGCACACTGTGTGTCAATGACATAATTCGAAGTGAGAAATGGAAGAAATTTTGCATTACTCTCCTCTCCCGGTCCCCTTCTCTTGTTTCTGTTTCCTTAAGCTCTTCTTAATCCATCTCCTTCTTTCTAAGGCTGTCTCAACCTCTAACTTCCAGCAAGGAGGACACGAAACTGTTAATGAATGTGTGTATTAGCATACTTAATCCACGTTGGATCCTCATTGGAGAGGTGGGTTTTGAACACTGATACAAACCTCCACATGCATGGCATCGCAAGTGTTTACTGGGTCACTGCCTTTCTGTGACAGAGGCATCGCTCTTCATGCATATTTTAGCCTCCTACAAGAAGAGAATACGGAAAACCAGGGGGATTTGAAGAAAGGCAGAAAACCAGAAGCCACATTCTGTCCTCAGTGATTAGCATTGTCAGCTCCCTCAAGAGAGTTTCTATGCCTTCCCAGATTCACCTGAGAATCCGTCTTCACATGGGCTCCTGTTGCCTTATTTTAAGTAGTTGGCCTTTCTGGAAAAAATAAAGAAAGAAGGCCTGGTGGATAATCCAAATCCCTGAGTGTTTCTGAGGCACGCCTGTGAGTGTCCTCTGCTCCCCGAGTCTTGCCGATCTAGGAGGAAGGCGTCTTGGAGCAGAGGGTCCTTGGCTCTTACCATTGCAGCATCAGTGATGGCGGCTGCTTTGTAGTTGCTACTCAAATTCAGCTGAAAGTCATCGGAAATCCGATCTGATGGGGCCTTCGCTCTGAAGACCACACTAACTTCATCTGATCAGATTTCCAGTTAGTCAGGCTGGTCGCTGAGCCCTTTGTCCTCTTGTTTCCTTTAGACCAATTTGGGATGGTGGTGCTTCATGAATAATCCATGAACATTACCAGCTGCGTGCATAAAGACTTTTCCACCGAGTCTTTGCCATGGAATTGTAGACAGTCCTGATGTAATTCATAAGGAATCAGGAAGAGCCAGACCCGGATTTAAGTGGAGACCTTTGAGAAGCCTTCCAACTTTCCAGAGGAAAAGCACCGTATCAATTTATCTCTAAGTGGCCATAGAGGGAGATTTTCCTTGGAGAATCTTTCCTTCCCAGATGGCTAGATTGCAGGGACAAAGCATAGATGGAGATGAAGATGTTTGGAAGAAATTTTATTTAAGGATCTAGGATACTTTTAGCTTCCTTTATCTTTATCATCAAGTGTTGTAGGTTAAAACAAAAGCCATAATTAAATTGAACCCAGTTTAGGGAAAAAAATTGGGCAACTCTTTGCTTAACCAGAAGCAGGTGGTATTGGAATGCTTACTGGGAGTGAGCTGTGAGAAGAGAATGCATTTTTTTCTTTATGGAAAACAGTTAAAAATATTTGTGGTCTTTGGTACCAGGCTGTGATTAAGGTTTTAGGCTTAAGCGTGTGTGTATTTGTGTGTGTGTGTGTGTGTGTGTGTGTGTGTGTGTGTGTGTGAGTTTCAGAAAACGATGGGAGAAATGCAAGATCCATTTGGGAGTGGTTTTGCAGTGTGAGGGTGCAGGATTTCTTTCTCTCTTTTTAATTTTTTGGTATTTGTGTGAGTGCCTGCATATTTTTGTTACAAACATTGCTGTACCTGAGGGTATCCTGTTCCAGTTAAGATGTGATTTCATTTACACTCCATTTAGGAACTCATCTATGGCATGAAACAGTGTTCAGTTTTGCAGTTAGCTTTTAAAATGGGATTCATGGGAGGGGAGGATTTGGCTGTTGATGGGAGAGCTTATCAGGTTGATAAGGTAAGCGTCTTCCTCTTCCCTCATCTCTCTTGGGCTCCCTTTCCCAAGAGCACGTGCTGCTCAGGGATGCTTTCTTGGCAGAGGAATGCCTTCAGGCGCAGGGAATTAAGAGGAGGACACAGATATATGACATGTCAATTTCTTCACAAAAATTGTTGTCAGATAAAATATAAGTTGTCCAGTAATATCAGCACTGGAGAGGTTGAGGCAGAAGGACTGCCAGGAGCTCAAGGCTTGCCTGGGCTCTATAGTGAGCTCAAGACCAGCCTGGACTACATAGTGAGACCCTGTCTCAAAAACAAACAAACAAACAAAATATATATAAGATGTCCAGTCCAATTTGAATTTCAGATTGATAATAGGTTTTTTTTAGTATAAGTATGTCCCACACAATATTTAGAAATAAAATTATTCATTGATCACCAGGAATTCAAATGTAACTGGATGTCTAATGTTTTTATTTGCTAAATTTGCTATACCTACCTCCAAAAAGGGCAGCTGTTCCTCTGATTGAAAGGGAACCCTCCACTAACTGAAGTCTCATTTTTTGCTGCTGTTATAATAGTTTGTTTTGAAAGTAAACTGCAGTTTTCCGAGTAGATTTAGGTCCACAATAAAATGAGGTAAAAAGTAGAGTTCTCCTAGACTTCCTGACCCCTCACACAACTTCCTGCATTCTCAGTGTCTTGCGGCAGTACAGGGGGTTTGCTGTACCTGATAACCCTAGATTGAGATGCCACTGTCACTGAAGTCCACTGCTTAGGCTCGCTCTTCTTCACTCTGCTGACTTTCACTGATGTGTAGTAACCTGTGTCCACAACTCTAGTGTCGCCCAAAGTGGCTTTGCTGGGCTAAAACTCCTCTGTGTTTCCTATACTCTCTGCCCAGATCCTGAAAACCATTGATCTTTTGACTGTGTCCAAGGTTTGGACTACTGCTGAATGTCCCCCAGTGACAGTCAAACTACCCATAGCCCTTCGGACTGGTTTCTTGTCCTTAACGATAGGTGCTTAGGTTCCCCATGCGTCTTTGTGCTTTGGTTGCCCATTTTACTTTAGGGCTGAGTCATGTTCCATTATCTGATGTTCCGCAGTTTTTTCACTTCTCTAATCGAGGAGACATCTTGGCTGCCTCCATGTTTTGTACTTAGAAAATTTGTCTTGGTTTTTCTTAACCAAATAAGTTACTTTTCTGCCAAGTGTAGTCATAAATCCCACAGAAAGATTGAGATGCTATCATTTGCTTGGTTACTTGGAAATAATAAGTCAGAAGTGGCATGGCAATCCAGGAGCAATTATAACACGTTGACCTTTCAGGCTACTCCCCCCTGCTCAAGATTTATGCCTGAGAAAAGTCTACCTGAAGGTCTGCATTTTAACAAGAGCAGTAAAAAGGATAATGAAAATTGTCAGGTGGAAGACCGGCAGCCTGTCATTTCTGTCTGAAAAAGAAAGGTGTAATAGATACACAGCAAAACTATGACTTTTCTGAGGGAAAATGAGAAACAATTACTGGTTTGGGGAAATTAAGGTATAATCTGAAATATTACTATCGAGAGCCTCAGAATCCTAGAATGTTTGGAATGGCTGGGAAGCTGGAGGTCAGTCCATTCAGCCAAATACAGTAAACTATCTAACAAATATGTTTTGACTTCCTTCCAGGTGCTTGGTGCTCAGTTACATACCTTGAGGAAAAAAAAGTAAAATGACCTCAAAGGCACGAACAATATGAGACAAATAAATAAACTGGACTTCCTTCAAAATTAAAGACTTTCATGCAACATAGAATATTATAAAAAAGTGAAAACACAACTTGTGCAGGGGGAGAAAATATTTGCAAATTATATATCTCCTAAGAGTCTAGTATTCAGCAAGCACACAGAACCCTTACAATTCAATCAAAAGGACGATTCAAGGAGGGGGGAAATGACTGGAATAAACATTTCTTCAAAGGAGATGCATACATGACCAAGAAGTTCTTGGGAAGGTGTGTCAGTATTGTGTGTGATTAGGGAGATGCAGATGAAAATCACCATGAGACTTAGCCCACACCATCCTGATGATGATGATGATGATGATGATGATGATAATAATAATAAACAAAGATAAGGAAAAGAAGACATTACAACATGTGTTGGTGAGAATGTGGAGACACTGGAGTCCTTCCCGTACATCGCTAGAAAGAACAGAAAATGATGCAGGAGAGCAGTGAAGCCTTTTCTTCATAAAATAAGTGTAAAATTTTCCTATGACCCAGGAATTCCACATTCTTGTATATGATCAAAAAATTGAAAATAGAGATTCAGATAAGTAATTGCATATTCATAAGAGCCAAAAGGTAGAAATAATGCAAATGTCCATTGATGGGAGAATGGATCAACAAACTTTGGCATGTGCAAATATTGGAATATTATTCAGTCACAAAAAGAATGGGCTTCTGTCTGTTACAGTGTGGGTGAATGTTAAAAACGTCGTGCTAAGTGAACTTCACAAAAGCATCACCAATTGTATGACTCCTTATATGGCATGATGCCAGGGACAGAGAGCAGGCTGGTGGTTCCCAGGGCTGGGAGGAGGGGAATGCTTTGTAAGTAGGAAGGTCTGTTTGGTGTGATGAAACTGTGTGGGAACTTGCAATGTGTGACAGTTGCTCAACTAAAAGCCACTGAGCTTCACGTGTAAAATGGCTAATTGTATGTTACATGACTGTTGCCTCATTAAAAAAAGGAGCATAATGGCGTAAGAACACCCGGGGAAACGCTGACGTACAGATGTGAGAGGAGGAAGAGACGTGAGGGCAAGCGGGGTGAGCTGAGAAGGTACGAGAAGAGGGACAGGCCCTGTGACACAAGCTGAGGGCCGACAGCGACGGGGAGAGAGAAGGAGCTTGGTGCTCTCGGAAGGGATGCACCACTGCTGTAACTGGGTCTGGTTGCTCCAGGGCTGGCCCAAGCCACTGGCCCACTCCGCGGAGGGCTGCCTGTCGTCTTCACTGGTGCCCCTGGGCAGGACTGGGGTAGGCGGGCAATGTGATTGCTCAGCCTAGCTCCACCTTCCTCAGAGACCAGCCATGTCCTCAGGACCGCTGGCTCTGCCCAGGAAGCGGAGAGGGAAGGCCCAGCGCACAGCCCTGTAGGCACTGGAATGGGGGCCCTGCTTCCATCTTGGCTTGCGCAAAACTCGTTTATCTCCAGGAGACAACATCTTGAAAAGACGTTTATTTAGGAAAAAAAAAAAAAGCTATCGTATAATGAGGCAGCAAAAGTCAGAGAGGCAAACTTACCCTGATGTGTTCGCTCTGAGCTGGTAATAGAGCAAGTGTAAGTGAGGACACATATAGATTATCATAGTAACACCAGTATAACTCAGCTAGAATTCCTACGCCACCGTGAAGATGAGAAATGCATTCGTCAGTAGTCAGTGCCCATGAAATAGCTGTAACAATCCTTGTCTAAACACACAAGGAGGAGAGGACCGGTTCACCCGAGGTTAGCTTTTGCTTAAATCCAGTAGTTCTTTCTTATCTGTGGTTTTGCAGTCTGCGGTCCCCGTTACCTGTGGGCAACTATGGGCCAAAGTTGTTAAATGGAAAGTTCTGAAAATAGTCCATAAAATTTAAATTATATGGTGTTGTGAATAGTGTAATCACATCTGTCATCCTGCTTTGCCCCGCTGGGGATGTGAGCCGTGCCCTTTTCTGTGCTGCCCGTGCTGTATGTACTGTCCCCTGGGAATCATTTATTCAGTTGCCTTCCATGCTGTTGGATTCACTGTTGAGGTATCCACAGTGAATATTGGTGTTCAAGCACGCAGTAGCCTGAGGCATCACGATGCCCCCTTCGTCTGAGCCGCCTCATCACGCAGGCCATGTATCTTCTGCCATCATCCCAAGAAAGTGAGTAGAATTCAATGATATGTGTATACCAGGGAGAGATAGAGAACACATTCATGTGATGTATAGCATTTTTATAATTGTCCTGTTTTATTACTGTTGTTAATCTCTTGCTATCCCAATTTATACACTTTATCATAGGTATATATGTATAAGAAAAAACATGGTACATATAGAGTCCATTACTATGTATGGTCACCCAACCCCTGGGGTCGTGGAATGTGTCCACTGTGGCTAAGAAGGAGACCACTGAACAATGAGTAGTTCTAAAATTATTCAATTTGAACTCCTGGAACTTCAGACTTGTTTCCTTTTGACAAGATATTACTTCCCATCTAAGAAGAGAAAAGGCTTTTCAAAGTGTATGAACCATGGGCTAGTGTGTTAGTTGAGTGGCGTTATGCAATGGTGGGCTCACGTGGGAGAGGAGACAATAGCAGAGCATCAGCAGAACATCAAGGCATGTTCAAGGCTTCCGTTGTTCTGTTGCTGCAGTGTAGTGGCAGATACATTACGCAGCAGCTGGGGACCGACAAGAGCTGATGTCTTGGGCTGTTGGGGGCAAAGAGACTGGTGTGCAGAGGTGAGAAGTAAACCTTGATGTCTCTCATCCTAAGAGTTAAAGAAAACAGAATGAGTTGGGGAGGAGAGAGAGAGACAGAGGGCAAGAAGAGAATTTAGTTGGTTGAGCAATGTGAAAGTGTAGAAAAATGCAGGAAAACATTTTGTTTTGTTTAAAAGAAGTTCCTGCCCTCTGCCTCTCATAATGAAAATCAGAAAAGTGTAGAATTAAACAATAGATCTGAGTGATGAAAAGCATGTATAAGATAAGTTGCTTACCCAGCATGCTGACTTCTCAAAAATAAATTTTAAACTAGTGCAACATAGAGACTTATCTAGAAACCCCTTGTTTCCATTCATTGATAGCCATCATTGTGATAACAGAGTTAGAACATTCCAATGACACACCAGATGCACTTCTCTCCGAAAGGAGTATATTTCAGTGTTGGCAATGCTGCTAGGGGTCAAGGACCGTGGAGACATTCATGCAAATTCATTCACCCACCCACCCACCCATCCATCCACCCATCTACCCACCCTTCTCATTTCTAGATGGTGAGTGTTCTCATAATCCAGTTGCTTTTTAAAAAATCCAAGTCCATGTAGATAAGACATTGCAAAGAGAATCACCATGAGATCTAATTGTTCAATAACAAATTGGCCACTTAGAACATTACTTTTTCCTTGTACAGACTTTCCTCTTTCTCTCTTTTTCTAATTTTTATTTACACATCATCTCTTTTTCGTTTTCCTGCCCTCTCACCCCCTTTCCCTTATCCTCTCCACAAAGTCAGTCTTCTTACTTTCCTCCTTATCCCTTACATTTTTATGGTGTGTTTTTCTTATATTAGAGAGACCATATGATATTTAACTTTCTAGGTCTGATTCATTTCACTGAGCATAATGTTTTCAAGAAGCACCCATTTACCTACAAGTGATCCAAATTTGTCATTCTTAATGGCAAAGTAATACTCCATTGTGCATGTGTACCACATCTTCTTTATCCAGTCATCTGTACTTGGGCATATTGGCTTCTTCCAAGATCTGGCTACTATAAATTGTGCTGCTATAAACACGGGCATGCATGTATTGCTATAGTATGATGACTTTAACTCTTTTGGGAAGATACCCAGAAGAGGTATAGCTGGGTCAAATAAGATATTGATGTCCAGTTTTCTGAGGAATCTCCACACTGCTCTCTATAGTGATTCTAATAGTTTGCAGCCCAACCAGCAATGTAGGAGAGTCCTTTTTCCTCACAGCCTTGCCAGCATTTGTTGTTTTTGAATTTTTAATGACAGCCATTCTTACTACTGTTAGGTGGAACCTCAGCATTATTTTAATTTGCATTTCTTTGATGGATAAAGATGTTGATTTTTTTCATGTATTTATTGGCCATTAGGACTTCTGAGAACTGTTTATTCACTTTATGTCCCCATTTTTTGATTTGGTTCTTTATTTTTGGAGGGTCTGATTATTTTCGGTTCTTTGTATATTCTTGGTAATAGTCCTCTGCCTCAAGAGTAGCTGGCAAATATTTTTTCCCATTCTTTGGGTGCTCTCTTCACTCTGTTGATTGTTTCCTTTGCTGTGCAGAAGCTTTTTTTTTTCTTTTCTTCTTTTAATGTGTTTGGCTAGAGGTTTATCAATCTTATTTATCCTTTCAAAGAACCAACTCTTTGATTCATTGATTTTTTTGGTTGCAATTTTATTTTTTCTTTATGTTGGATTTTTGAGGATTTGATTATGATATGTCATGATGAGTTCCTTTGCTGGTTGAGGTTATTTGGGATCATTAACCTTCTTGTACCTGGATATTAATTTTATTTTCTTGATTTGGAAAATTTTTTGTATGATTTCATCGAATAAATTCTTTATTCATTTGATGTTATCTTCTGCTCTTTCTCACACTCCTATAATTCTGAAGTTGGTTCTCTTTGAATCACCCATCAGCTGTTGCATCCAGCTACTTTGCTTATTTCTAATTTTGGAGTCATGCCTAATTATAGCATTTGTTTCCTCAGCCTTGTCTTTAAGATCTGAAATTCTGTCCTCACAATGTTTGAGTCAACTTTCCCTTTGTCCAAGTGAATGTTTTATCTCCTGAATTTCAGCTAGATTTCTTTTAATAATTTCTACTTCTCTATCAAAATGTTCCTTTATATCTTGCATTTCCTTATTTACCTCAGCCAATTTTTTATTTGTGGTTTCTCTGTGCTCAGTAAGATTTGTATCCATTAGGCCCACTGTTTAGTAAGTTCCTCTTTAAGTCCACTGATTATTGCTTGCATTTCTTTAAAAATATCATAGTTGAATTCACTTATTTGCTTTTTCACTTCTTTCCCTATGAATTCCACTCTTTCAGGGCCCATGACAATAGTTTCTGGGGACTCAGGAGTTTCTGTGTTTGTCCTATTACCTTGTCTTCTCATGTTTCTGTTGTGAGGAGCTTTCCTATAAAGGTCTAGCCAAGAGGTTTCTGTGAATGGGTGTGAGGATGAGTAGAAGGCACCGGAATTCCTCTGAGTTCTATGCTAGGAGTAGGCGGTGAGGAAGGACTTAAGTTTGCTGGCCTCTGAGGTGTCTTGCCTACTTCCAGGCCCCTCATCAAAGCTCTCCCACCTCTCCTGTCTTCTGTCCCCAAGTCTGGGTCTGTCCATGCTCAGAAATGCTCCCAATACTACCTGTGTCATTCAGGGGATGGGTGGTCTTTCTTTCCTCTCTTCCACTGTCTCTTGTGCCAATTTCTGGGTTCTGTTTAAGAGTGTTCCCAAAAACCCTGGTGTGCTTGTCTGAGCCTTCAAGCCTTCTTCTACTCTAACAGTTCAGGCTTGGGATTTAAAAAAAAAAAAAAATAAAATGGCTCCTGCATGTCACTGCCTCTAATGGCTGCTGAGTGCTGCTTCTCCCAAGTCAGTCTAGGCTCCAGGGGACCTTCTGTAGAAGTGTGTTTGCTGTATGTGCCACTAGCTTGTTTCCAGAGGCAGGGGCTACCAGCTTCTGTCAATTCCCACTTCTCCTGGATCCATGCTTACCTTGGTCTGAGGTTCTGATATTCCCTGCTTTGGAACTGCAGGCTTTCCTTTCTCTGTGCATGCTGCTGGCTTGCAAACATTTGTAGTCAGCCTAGGGTGGCTTCCTGAGCTGCTTTTTCCCCCCTCTGATATTCCATTGGGATTTCTGATCTTTGTCTGGTCTCCTTTCAGTTGTTAGGGTGCTCCTCCATCTCCTAGCTACATTGAGCGGGCTGTTTTTTACTATGATCTCCACTTTTTAAGAAGGTTTATGAAGAGACATCGTGCTGCTCTGTTACTCAGCCGCCATCTTGCCTGGAAGTCTTTTTCTTCTTCCTCTCAGTCAGATTTGATGATTGTCAGGTGTAAACACCTAATAACACAGAGTAAATATAGGGCAAGGGTCCAGAGAGTGTAACTCCTTCCTAGAGGAGGAGAAAGGTGACTCTTAGACAATCCAGTGGACCCGTCCCTGCTCTCATGATGATTTGGGAATAGCACAGCCTCTCAGTACCTGGAGACTGGGGAAGCTAACCTTGCAGGTGGGGGCACCACTCTGACCAGCCGTTGGTCTTCTTCAGAACATCAAATGGGTTGCATCTTTTGCCTGTGTCATATGATGTCATGTTATGTGAGAGCCCTGTGTATGTAAATAGATGGTAGAGTATGTATAATTAGAAGAATAATGTACCTAAACAATAAGAATTACTATAGTATCTGACTCACATAATTAATATACTCAACTTAGGATGGGATTCTGGTCTCATCAGCCTATCATTAAATTATTATATCCTAAGTCAAAATGCCACTGAATATCATCAAGGCTTATTTTGTAATAAAGTATTGAATATCATACAGACATCAACAAACAGAATGGTTGCCTGGGCATGCTTTTGCACCATAAAAAGTTGAAAATTATAAATAGAACTATTATAAATGTAGGGCCATTTATATATGAAGTGTAAGATGCAGCACACATAAGGAGAAGAGACTGGAAGTGGTGTGGAGCCCTGAGCTCTCCAGAGCCCCGACTTGCGACCACAGCGGGAGTAGGGGATTGACCGCCTGCCATTAATCTGGAGAGGGGGAAGAAAAGAGCTCTTTCCTATTAGTCTGTTTTTTTTCTTTAAATAAAAAAATAAAAGGAAGAAAAGACAAAACTTGATGTTAGAAAAGGCAAGGAAACTCTATAAGAAAAGATTGCAGTTAGGAATTTAAAAATACTGTCCAGGGGCATAACTTGAACCATGCTTGCAGTTAGCATGCTGCTGAATTCAACACCTGGATGCCAATTTCCTGGCAACCAGATCACTGCAACCGTATCAGCCAGTTCATATTTGTCAAAGTCCCTCTCCATGTGTCTCAGTACAGGGACAATCTCAGAGGACTTTTGTTAAAGAAAGCAGAGAAAGAGAAGGGAGTAACCCAGTGAGACCCTGGGAAAACTTTGACAAATTATTTGGGTTCCCCTTGAGCATGTGTGTGTGCATGTGGGTGTGGGTGGTACTGGGGGTTAAACCCAGGGTCTTCACACTGAGCCAAATCCCGAGCCCACTTTTTGTTGTGAGGTAGGTTCTTGCTCAGTTGCCCAAACTGGGCTTGAACATGTGACCCTCCTGTTTCAGTTTTCCAGAGGGCAAAGATTACAGGCTTGTGCCACCAGGCCAGGCTCCCTACCTACTCAAGCTTGGGGTTCATACTCTCTCTCGCTCCTCTGATCTGATAGCAGCACTCACTTTCTCAAATGCTTCTTCTTTGCTTGCTTCACGAGGATGGGAAAAAAGCCAATGTGTACCAGAACAACTTCAGACAACTGAGAAATCAGGTGCTTTCGTTATTTGTTTACTACAGATTTGTTTCCTATAAAAGAAACCGCACTGGTGGTTTTCTCTGTTTCCGTATGTGACTGTGAGTCGTGCATTGCAGACTAGGGTGAATTAAGAAACACCTAACTTGTCAGTAAGGCACAGTTCTGAGTGTGTCTATGAATAACTGACACAAAGGCCAGCAAACTGAGAGAAGATGATTTGCCCTGGGTGTGGGTGGGACCAATCAGTAGACTGGCAACTTGAATAGAATGAAAAGAAAGGAAGAAGAAAAAAAATTCTGGAAGAGCTGTGGTCCTCACGTCACTTTTAGACCTTAGATCTTATATTGGTGTTGCATCTTTGATTCCCCTTATTCTGTGGCCTTCACTATATAGGTCAGTTTCCTGTGATAAACACCTGAGACAAACAACTTAAAAAAGGAAGAGTTTATTTTAGCTCAGTTTCAGAGGGCTCAGTTTATGGTTGGCTGTTCCCTAATTTCCAGGTCTGTGGTGAGACAGAGCATCATGGCAGGGAGCATGTGGAGGAGCAAGTCTGCTCACCTCATGGAGGCCAGGTGAGTGAGAGAGAGAGAGAGAGAGAGAGAGAGAGAGAGAGAGAGAGAGAACACAGGGGCAGAGTTCCCAGTGTCTCCAGCAAGGGCATACTCCTGATGACCTAATCTCCTTCTGCTAATCCTCACTTCTTAAAGCTTTTGCCACCCAAATAGCACAATAGACTGGTGAACTTTTAGCTCATAAGCTTTTGATGGACAATTAAGATTCAGACCATAACAACTGGTTTCTGATAAGCTGAAAACTATGATGTATTAACTGGGGGTTTTGGAAAAAAGAACCAATAATAAATATATAAATGAATTTATTAGGCTGGCTTAGAGAGTTGCAGGTGGAGAGTTCAAAATAGCCATCTGTGAGAGCAGAAGGCAGAGCCCAATATGGCCACTTGCATGTGGGAGAGCTGGAGGATCCAGCAGCTGCTCAGAGGAGAAGGTGGAGGCCATGGGACAAAGTGGCCAAAGATACAGCATCAATTTACGATGGAAATTGCAGAACAAGGGGGTCAAGGATGCAGCACCAACCTAAAATCAAAGGTCTGGAAGTGATGGCGAGGACCAGAGGTCTTCCAGGAAGACTGAACCTTTTCTTTTCCTTCCTTTTTTATCCTGTTCTATGTGTGTGTGTGTGTGTGTGTGTGTGCATGTGTCTGTGTGCACGTGCACATGTGCACGTGTGTGTATTCTCCCTCACTTGTGTTATGGTTTGGACCTGAAATGTCTCTCAAAAGCCTCATGTTTTTAGATGTAGTGGAATACCTATGAATTTATGTGCTGTTAAGAGGTTGAGGCTTGGCCAGAGGAGGTAGAATCTGGGTACTCACCCCAGAAGAAGCAAATGACTGAGACAGAATCTGGAGAGCAAGTTCTGCTCCTCCTCCTGACTTGGCTTCCGGTCTGCCATGCTGTGAACAGCTCGTCTCCTGTTCTTCCATCTGTCATTCACTTTTACCATTGCTGGCCACTCACAAATGGACTGAGACTTTCTGAAACTGAGTTAAAATGATTTTTTCCTCTTAAATTGTGTATGCTAGGTATTATGTCCCAGCAACAAAAAAGTAATTAAGACAAATATTGGAACTAGAGAAGTGGGGTTGTTGCTGTGACTTTACCCGACAATTGGTTTAGAAGACTTTAGAACTGGTTTCCAGGAGGAGTTTGGAAAGGTTTGAAGATGTTGGCTAGAGAAGCCTTAGAATACTGTGAGCAAGTTTGTTGGAAGACACTGGACAGAGCTCAAAAGTCCAGAATGCTGAAAAAAGTGGATCATGAAGGCCAGCCTCAAGAAGATTCAGATGAGAAGGAGGACTTTATTAGCATTTGGTCTAGAAACCATGCATGCTATACTCTGGAAAAAAGTGTGTCTGCGTTTTGTCCTTGTCCTGAGTCTTTGTTTGAAGCCGTGATTAAGGGTGGTGGACTATTTCATCTGGCAGAGAAAATTTCAAGGCAGCCCAATGTTTATTCTGTTATATGGGTACTGCTTTTCATCATAGAGTTGGCTAAAACCAGCACTTTTTAAGCAGAGTTAGTTAACTTTTGTTCTTTTGTGGACAAATTCTTCTTTTCCCTCTGGTTACTTTTAATACATTCTTTTTGGTGCTGGTGGTGTAGAGTTTCAATAAGCTGTTCTAGTTGTTGGTTTGTTTTTTTACTTATTTTTCTTGGAACTCATTAGATCTGAGTGTTCGTGTCTTTTACCTTCATGAGAAAATCCTCAGTTGTTATTCCTCTGAATACTGCCTCAATGCCAATGATGCAAATGCTGGGCCATCTTATATCCTCCATTTCTTAACCTGTTTCTTATCTTACATCTCAGCATTCCTTGGTACCATGATTTTGATACTTTAAAAAAATCTATCCTGAATAATCTGCTGTTTACACTGTCTATTTATATTTTAATTTTCATGAAAGTAGTTTCCATTTATAGAAGTTCCACAATAATGACTACAAAGAGGGGATATGGACACAGCTCAGTGATTAGACGGATTGCTTACCAAGTGCAAGGCCCTGGGTTCAATTCTCCAGTACTACATAAGCTGGATGTGGTGGTGCATACCTGTAATCCCAGCACTCAGGAGGCTGAGGCAGGAGGAAGGCCATCTGTTTATGCGTTTGAGGCCAGCTTGAGCTATAGAGCAAGATGATGCCTCAAACAAACAAACAAACAAACAAGGGCTTCCAGCATGTCCCTTATCCTGCTGAGTCTTCATGGCAAGGAAGTGGGAGCAACCATGATGAGGCAGAAGCGCTATGTTTCCCCCCGCCATTTTATTGATATGTATAAGTGCAAAATTTAAGGTTTACAATGAAGTTGAGCATTTTGCGCACATACATATCTTGTCTAGGTGACAAGGACTTTCCCGCTCTCCTTTTGTCCCTTCCCCTTCCCACCCCTCCCGCCCTCCCAACCCTATCCCCCTGTTTCACTTTGCTTTTCATGTTAAGTTCCATGAGATAGTTGTGATCTGGGTCTCTCATATCAGAGAGACCATTCGATGTTTCACCTTCTGCTTCTGACTCACTTCACTAAGCATGATGTTCTCAAGTTTCTTCCATTTGCCTGCAAAGACTCCACGCTGTTGGACTTTATAGATGCATAGTATTCCATTGTGTGTAAATACCACAGTTTGTGTATCCACTGGTCTGTTGATGGGTATTTGGGTGACTTCCATATTTTAGCTTTTGTTAGTTGTGTTGCTATGAACATGGGTATACGTGTACCTCTGTTATGTGTTGTTTTGGCCTCTTTTGGAAATATTCCCAGGAGGGGTGTCACTGGATTGAAGGGGATGGTTATTTCTAGTCTTTTGAGAGCTCTCCATACTGCTTTCCAGAGTGGTTGTATGAACTTAACATTCCCACCAGCAGTGCAGGAGGGTTCCTCTCTCCCCAAAGCCTCGCCAGCATTGATTTCTATTTGACTTGTTGATATAGGCCATTCTCTCTGGGGTGAGATGGTATCTTAGTGTTGTTTTGATTTGCATTTCTCTTATGACTAGAAATGTTGAACATCTTTTCATGTATCTGTTGGCCATTTGAACTTCTTCAGGAGTGAACTGCCTCTTCATTTCATTTGCCCACTTTTCAATAAGATCCTTTATTTTGGTAGATTTACTTTTCTTCAGCTCCCTGTATATTCTAGCTATGAGCTTCCTATCTGAGATGTTGGTGGTGAATATTTTTTCCCAGTCTGTTGTTTCTCTTTTTACATTGTTGATAGTTTCCTTTGCTGTGCAGAAACTTTTTAATTTGACAAGTTCCCATTTGTTCATAATGGGGATAATTTCTTTTGCTCTTAGTGTCTTGTCAAGAAAGCCTTTGCCTACCCCTATGTCTTTTAGATATTTGCCTAATTTGTCTTCTTAGTTTTAAAGAAGCAAAAATTGTGAAAAAGTACAGAGACTCCAAAAGTATATTGTTGGTTACTTGTCAAACATGCAACAGAACAGTTAAACATTGTGGTAAAAGTAGAATCTTTATCAGCACTGAAGAGCAGTCCTGCCACTCGTACAAGTAAACTCAGCCTGAAGTCACCAGAGAGAAAGTTCTACAAACAAAAATCATGAAATGTCTAGTTTCACAGGCAAGAGCTCAGCATTGATTTTCAGAATGCCAACCTCCGGCCAAGCATGAAACTATCACAGGGTGCCCAGCTTGTGTGGACCAAAACATATAAAAGACTTTTGTAAATAGTAAAGATATATGCAGACATTAAACAATGGTACTTTCCCGTCAAAAAAAAAAAAAAAGAAAAGAAAAGAAAAAAAAAAGAGACTGCAAAGAGGATGAGAGGATTTGGAGAAGAGAGATGGAAATGCTCTATGTATTGTCTTGATTTTAGCAATAATTGTTTACATTTTTAAATCATCAAAATGCACCCTGAAAATGTGTGAGTTATATTAGGTCTAAATTATACTCCAATAAATATATTTTTAATAAATTGTACCAAATGAAAGATGTCAAGCATGAAAAAATATATATGAGTTCATCTATTTGAACCTTTTAAAAAACCTGGATCTACAATTTGTAGTGGCAGAGAACAGAGGAGTCATTGTCCAGGAATGAGGTAGGGGCAGGCAAGGGATGGGATGAGATGGGATGGGAAAGAAGTGATGGAAATATTTTGCATATGTATGAGGTGGTGATCACACAGGTGTGCTCTTCAAACTCTACAGTTATGATAGATGCATTTTATTTATGTAAATTAAATCCCAATAGAGCTGAGTGGGAAAGCAAAGAAATAGCCATAAAAAAGAAGTTCCATTTGTTTTTTTTCAAATCTGCATGTTTACTTTTCATAGGATCTAATTCTTTCATCGTGTGTGTGTGTGTGTTTGTGCATGTGGTACTGGCAATGGAGCCCAGGGCCTTTATAGTAAGCTACATCTCTGATATTTATTTATTTTTAATTTTGGGACAGGGTCTTGTTAAGTCACCAAGTTTCTGGGCTGGACTTAAACTTGTGGGCCTCCTGCCCTAACCTCCCAGAGAGCTGGGATTACGGGCTTATACTACGAGGCCCTATTCTTCTCTTCTGTTCTTAATACTTTAAAAAATCTATTCAATCTTTCAAGCATACTTACTTTATAGTTTATACTACATTGTTTTTCTATTATCTCAAGCCTTGTTGAGTTAGTCATCCCGTGTGTCTGCTGACTTTCACTTAGGGAGGTTGTTTTCTCAAGCATGTTGTAATTTACAGTAGAGAATTAGTTTCAAAAGAGCCTTTGCTTTATGTTTCTTTGTCATTTCTTGGCTGAGGATTGAGGTTTCATATCCTGGGTGCATAGTTAAAATAATAATAAAAAAACCCCTATTTATACCAGTATAAGAAACATGTGGGGGCTGAGAGCTTAGCTCAGTAGTTAAAGTGCATGCCTAGTGAGCGCAAGCACTTGGGTTTGATTCCCCAGAACCCCATAGAAACGGGGTGTGGTGGCACACATCTATCATCCTGGCAATGAGGTGGCTGAGGCAGGAAGGTTGTCTTGTGTTCGAGGCCAGCCTAAGCTACACAGTGAGTTGAGGACCAGTTTGGACTATGGAGTGAAACCCTGTCTTTAAAAAAGAAAAAGAAAGAGGTGTAGAGGCCTTTTTTTTTTTTTTCCCATTTAGAACCACTGTAGATACAAGCTTTCTGGTCAGTTTCCTGGGCTAGTTAAGTTAGCGAAGTTTTTGTGGTTAAATCCTTCTTTCATTGAAGTTGTAGCTCTTGGGGAGTTTTCAGCTTCTGTAGGGGCTTCAGTTTCCAAGAAGGCACCCAAGCCTCTATGGATAGTTGCTGCGTATTATAAAACAAAAGTCAATGCAGGTCACCCTGGACCAGCCCCTTCTTTTCTCACCCTGTGCCCGTGGTGGGCAGGGGCGCTGAATTTTACATGCTCATCTGCCTCTACATTGGCACTCTGCTAATTTCCACACCGATTGTTTAAATACTCACTGACACGTGCTTACTGTATATTTGTATGATGGCCAGGCCTTCCTAACTTTAAAAATTGCGTACTGTCAGCATCCACTTGTTGTACAGGGCTTTGATTCAATGTGAGTCCAATCCTTATACAGCACATGATATAAAGCATTTAAAGCATCTGCACTCCTGAAATGTAGTCTGTTATCTGGCTTGACATGCAACCTCAGAACCACAAAAATGTCACCTGTGCTCATTCAAATATTTCATAACATTTCTAGGCTTGGGGTAAAGTTTCTCCCTCTTTTAATCTTTCTTATAACAGCACATCTTAGAGTTTATTTATATTAGGGTGTTCTATTTCCTTATGCACTTTTCATTTATTCCTTCATTCATCAACAAGATTAGAAATTAAACTCTGTCTCTGTCTTGTAGGTGGCTTGGGGAGCAGGCACACAATGACATACAACTTATACATTTTTTTAGAGGCCAGAGCCAGGATCCTTCATAGGAACAATTGGAGAAGGACAGAGAGGAGGGAGGTTCACAAGCCAGTAGCTCTCTCCCAAGGGTTGCGGCACTAGAGGGGCAGGCCAAGTAGCATCAATGCGGTTGAAAGGCCTGTGGGGCAGGTGGTCCCTGAGCTGAGCCCTGAAGTTTATGTAGGTTTGAATTTGGTAATAGGAGCTCGAGGAAAAGCATGGTGGGCAAGGCAGAAGCCATGAGCTTGGTGTGGGTGAGCATCAGAACATGAGCATGAGGCACCCTCCTGGGTGACTTGGGTCTTGTAGTAGCCGTGGGAGAATTTGTGGGAACCTCCCTTTGAGGCTTCCAACTCCAGACAGTGTAACTGACCTGAAGCTGCTGCTGCTGCTACGTGGAGGGTCCCCAAGGCCACACACATTTCCTGCGGCCTGCTCCAGGCCGATGATTTTGTGAGGCGGGGGCACCAAGCTGGCCCTTTTCTGGGGTGATAGAGCTCCTCTGCGGGCTGAGCTTTACTCCATGGTGGCGGATACCACTCCTCAGTGGTTTTGTGGCAAGCTTCTTCAGTTCCACAACGGCCTGGGATGCTTCTCTCAGACTTCCTCTCACTAATTCCTCCACTTGAGGTCACGCCGCCATTGCAGCCTGAGAGCTCCCGCTGCCTTCCCCAGATGCCTTCCTGTTTTCCCTTCCACCGGAGTTATCTGTGTCAGTTTTACACCCTTGCCATTCCATTTTTGGTGTCAGCTCCTTGGCGGGCCCGGATCAGCACATCGCATCTGCATCTTCCCCTGGGGCGGATACAGAAGAAGACACTGAACAGGTTCGAGGGTCTTTAACAACCACTCTGAGCAGGACAGAGGGAGTGCCAGCGAAGACTTCACAGGAAAGAGGTTTGTGCTCTCCCTTGTGTTAGGGAGTCATCATGGAGAAGGAAGTAAGAGAAAATTTAGGGGGAGCCGTTGGCATCCTTAGAAGGAGATGCAGTGAAGAGGAAGCTGTGGGAGGAAAGTGAGGTCTGGGCTGACGTCCGGCTCCAGTGGCCGAATGGGTGTGACTCCCGTGCGACCTTTTATACCACTTCTCGGCTTCACGTGAAAGACAACAACCTTTGCATAAGCTTGTAAAAAACAACTCTAAATGTGAAGTATTAGCAGAGGAGCATCACTTCAGGCCCCACCATTAGTATTGCCGGGCCACAACCTCCCAAAGATTCCCTGCGCATTGTAGCCTGAAACAGGGAATGGTCTAGTGAGAGGGGGCTGGCTTGGGTCTCTGAGGACAGCACAGAAGGGCTGTATTTCAC
This sequence comes from Ctenodactylus gundi, assembly GCA_004027205.1. Lineage (NCBI taxonomy): Eukaryota > Metazoa > Chordata > Mammalia > Rodentia > Ctenodactylidae > Ctenodactylus > Ctenodactylus gundi. The sequence goes on along the minus strand of PVKB01000513.1, from coordinate 570,202 downwards.
ATTTGAAATTAGAAGCAAGAGCTGTATCTGATGACCGGACATGGGGCCGGATGAGAGGCTGAGAGGGGGATTAGAGAAGGAGTGGCGGCCAAGGCTGCTCCAGCCCCACTTCCAGGGCAGCTGTTCTCTTTGTACCAGGACCAACGCAAAAGAATGGTGCTCTGCAAAACAGAAGGCCTCGGAAGGCCTCTGGCGAGGGGCAATGAATGCTGTGCTGTGCCCTGAACTGAACTGTCAAACTTGTAAACTTCCGGCTGAACGGGCACTGAGGTTCCTTGCAAAGAGGAGGCGGTCAGGTGCTGGGGGGGAGTTGGCATGCGTACCTCCAGGCACTGCCTCAGGGTGACGCATTGGCATCTTCCTGCCCACACAAACAGGAAGCATAGTAAGATGTCCATTGTCCCTTCTGGCCTGTGCTGAAAGGGCTGTTAAAAGACCAAGTTCACGGACCTGTTGCCAAGTCATGAACTTGGGGAAATGCAGCTGCGGGAGCCACCTGTGTCTGTGTAAGTCCAGCGAGGGGACTTCCTTCTTGAGCACCCATGCTCTGAAACGATGAGTCTACAAGGTCAAGAGTGGGCAAATGGGTGGCGTGAGGAAGGAGGGACGAAGGTAGCTCCTGGTTACCATTTGCAAAAATCATGCAGTTAGGGCTCTCTTTTTCTTTGTTCCACAAAAATCAAGAATTCATCTGTGCTTCCCACTCCTAGCCTTGGAAATGTTCTGGCCAGGAATCAAACCCAGCATGAAACACCTGCCTTCCTGTGCTGGACCACGAACAACACATAGCGTGCCAGTTGGCAGGCAAAGGAAGAGACCCAGGGAAGAAAAGTCTCTGACATGATTAAAATGTGGAGTCCTGCTGTCAACCCTCCCTCTGCGCCCTCTCTCTGTCACTCACCCTTTCACTCATCTCTCTTCTCTCTCTCTCTCTCTCTCTCTCTCTCTCTCTCTCTCTCTCTCTCTCTCTCCCAGGCTTCTAAGTTTTGCACACATCTTTGGCTACCTTGCTGTCAATTAGACACTGAATGAGAGTGTCACCCTCTCCTTGGCCACAGCTCTGTGCGTCACAGGTGTCCAGGCGGGAGGTGTGTGGATATGTGTGCCTGTGTGTGGTGGGAGATGTCTTATGGCTACGAATAGACCAGCCTGGGGAGGGTCACCTTTGTAAGCAGGTAATCATAATCAGGAATGTCAGACCTCCTGAGAAAGGGCACCCAGCTGTGACATGGACCCATCTGCCTGTTGTCAGTGTAACCTCAAGGCCTTTCCGGACCCTCACTTACCCTCTGCCATACCAAAGGGTGAATGAGGTGTGGCTGTCATTGGAGCAGGCCTGGCTCCCTAGGCCTTTACACTTCATGGTGGGGCTGCCCCTGGACGTCACAGGTGGCACCTGTGTGTGGCTTTGCTTGTCTGGGCTGTAAGACCGGGGGACCTAGGCCCTGCACTTTTCCTGTCTTCCCCAGGCCTGAGCCAGTGAGGCTGGGTGCCAGGCTTCCCCAGCTGGACGGGCTGGGTCCCACTGTCCTCTGCACTGGGTGCCTCCTGGCCTGCCCACCCTGCCCTTTCAGCCCAGCAGGCCTTTGCTCAGAGTGGCACTGGCTGGGCTGCAGCAGACAGTGCAGCTCTGTAGTGAGGTCTCCCGTGGGCAGCTGGTTGTTTTTCTATAGAGGGAACTGTCATTGGAGAGCCGGAGGATGGGGGTGGCACCTTGAGCTGTTTTCTTTCTCTTCGTCTGCATTTACTTACCCTCTCTCGGAAGGAACGCAGGCCGCCAGTGGTGCCCGCAATTCACTTGTCCTGGTGAAGGCAGCTTGACAGCTACATAAATCACCCCGAGATCCCACTAATAGGTTGCTGCCCAAGACTGTACCAGACCACCCAGGCGCGGCTCCATGGCCCTTGGAGGCCTGCACACAAATACAGTAATGCAAATCATTTAACCCTTTGTTACTCCACAGCACTCTGGAACAAAGGGGCTACATAATGTCCCCTCTCCCCTTCCTGGTGCCCCACAACAGCCTGGGTCTGTTTCTCAACTTTCCCCCGCCCTGCGTCTTGCATCTCCCTTCCCTGCCCCACATCCTGTCCAGATTTCAGCACAGGCCTGTGCATGGGGCAGGTAAAGAAAGGGGGAAGGGGTGGCCAGGGCTTTTGCCTCCCAGGCAGGATGGTGTTGGAGGGGGCCAGGAGAGCGAGGGCTGGGCAGTGAGTTAGCGACAGATCAGCCACCCGGGCAAATGGGAGCAGAGTACGGGGCGCGACCCAGGGTTCGCACGCTACCGCACAGCTGAGAGACAGGCACCCTGGCCTCCGACTCGTGCAGGGAAAGTGATGAGCGAGTGCTGCTCTAGAGAGAAAACTGTGCCTGGGTTCCTTGCCTGGTAGGAACCCAGAACCAAATTTCTTCCCTTCAGCCCCATTTCTCAAGTGCTAATCATGACATGTCTCTTCAGCTTCAGGTCCCAGGGCTGCCAAGGAAAGTGAAGCAGCCTCACTGCTCTTCGTCACTGCTCAGCATCACTGAAGCACTCACCATGCCAGTTTTTCTTGTGCGGTGATGTGAGTCTAAGGCCTGCCACTTCCAGGCCCCCTGGCCTGACACGTCAGGCCTCTGCGAGCTGGCCCCCGTGTCCGGCCCGTCCTCGTCTCTCCTGCTGGCCTCTGCAGCTAGCTAGCCTCTGTGTGCTCTGTTCCACTCTGGACTTGGTGATTTTGGTAACGGTGAGGCTGTCTCTCCCAGCCTCCACCCTCTCAGCCAGGCCTTTGCGGAGCACTCTCACCCGGTGCTCTCTAGCCCTTTCTCCTTCATTCCTCACCGCAGCACGAAACCACCTTTCAGTGTGCTGCGTCACCTCCTCCAGTTTTGATTGTGTGCCTCTCTGCTAACGGGGAACCTTCATGGGAAGGAGCTTTGGAAGTTTGGTCACCGATGTGAACTGGAGCAGTGTCTGCAGGGGAGGTACACACGATATATTTGAGTGATTAATTGCTACCACAAAGGAATGTACAATAAACCAAGGGGTCCTGGGGAAAATAATGATGTTTGGCTTATAAGGGCCAAGAAGGGAGGAACAGTCCTTTATTCATAGGCCTAGGGATCTATCACCCTGTCATGGAAATTAGAAGCAATATGGGAACTGAGGAGATCCATTTTCTCTTTGTCATGTCTTAGTATTACATGGTTGGCTCCAACAAATATTTATTTTTCTATTAAAAAAGTTAAGTGTATCCTCTGGTAACCAGCAAAATGGCTCCCAAGCATGCTATCTCCAACATCCTGGTAAAAGGAACTGTGTGTGTGACTTAGGTGATTTGACATGAAGAGACTATGTTGGCTTATTCTGGTGGACCAATGTCCCCACAGCGGGGACCTGAGAGTGAGGAGATGTGACACAGATGCAGAGGCTGTAGCCATGCTGGACTGTGAGCCAGGAGATGTAGCTAGAGATGGAAAAAGCAGGGAAACAGATTTTCCCTGGGCGTCTTGAGGAGCAGTGCAGGTGTGTTGCCACCTTGATTTTGACCATTTGGGGCTTCTGACCCCACGACTGTAAGACAACAAAGCACTCAGTTTGCTGTAATTTGCTGTGACAACAACAGGAATCTAATATAATATTCTTTTCATATCTTGAGCCTTTATTCCTCACCCTCTCCTTGTTTTGGGCTTCTGCTGTAATGGCTGTGTTCCCACAGGTGGGCACTACAAATGTATTCCTTTTTTCTACCTTTACCTGTGATTTTCTGAAGAAGAAGTTGTCTGAGAGCTCTTTGTGTAAATTCCAGGGGTTTTCATTTAGAAAACGGGATTTTTTTGCCCGCTTTCTTCTTTGCTGGGATGAATCATTTGAGTCTACTGATGCCACACTTCTTTTTCAGCTTCCATCTGAGCCTCTACCTTTCTGGCGGCCAGATTACACTTCCTAGAGTACACAGAGTGGGCAGGTGGCACCAGGTACCAAAAGAGCAAGAAATAGGGAGCTACATGTGGAAATAGATCCTGCTACTTAGGAACAACTGGGGGCCAGAAAGTTGGATATATGCTTTGATCTGTGCAATATCCATCACTTCAAATATAACTACTATAGCTGAAGATTACAATTTTAATTTCATTTAATTTTTTATTTAAATAATACATACTTAAACTGTTAAGAAATGTTTGAAGAACTTAGGTATATGAATTTACTTTTTTCTGTTTTAAACTTTTTCTGTTTTCTGTCTAATATTTGTGCCTGGCTAGTATTTATATTGTATTATTAACCATAATAAGTACAAAATAGTCAGCATGATACTAGCTTATATTTATTGAGCACTTACCTTATGCCAGAACTCCTCATTCATAAAAATCCTCAGACGTAGGTACTCTTGTTACTCCCCCTGCTTAGGGATGGGAAAACAGATACTTACGGAAGGAAAGCTCAAAGTCAGCTGGGTAGTAGATCGAAAAGGTCGTGGGATTTGAACTCACTGAAGCACTCACCATGCCAGTTTTTCTTGTGCGGTGATGTGAGTCTAAGGCCTGCCACTTCCAGTGTGACCTTAGTTTGCAAGATAACATGGAGTCCTGGGGACAAACTGGGAATTGGGGCCTGAGCCCACACTGGCAGCCACATGTAGAGAAATTTGAAGTACCCTGGAAGTGTAAAAACCAGGCCAGCTTCCTGGGTGGCGAAGGTTGCTGGCTCAGCAGAGAAAACTCAGAGGTACTGCCAGGACCCCACCATATGCTCAAGGATGAAGGACAGATGTGGCAAGTTCCTTGTACTAACAATGAGCTATTGCTCCAAAAACTATGACACAGAATAAAACCAGTGCCATGAAGGAGCACACGAAAATAAAAATACCAAATAGCTAAAGGAGGAGAAAAAAAAAATCTCTATATTTATAAAGTAAAATGTTTACTTCTGAATATATGGATTAAAAAGAGAAATCTTAGCCAAGCCCAGTATTACAGACCCAGCACTCTAGGAGGCTGAGGCAGGAGGATCACAAGCTCAAACCCAGCCTGTAACATCGCGAAACTGCATCTCAAAAACAAAACAAAAAAGAACAAACAAACAAGCAAAATGAAAAATAAGCTAGGGATGTTAGCTTGGTGTGAGGGCACTGGGTTCCATTCCTAGTATAACAAGAGAAAGAAAAAAAAAACCTTAATGGCAATGGCAAAAATACATACATAAAATGTTTTAACTTGAGAAAGTAAGACAAAAAAAAAAAAAATCATCACCAACAAAACTCTCAAGTAAATCCAGATGAAATAGAAAGAAATTCTAAAGATAAAGGCATAATTAATGAAATAAGCACACTAATTAGAATTGAAGGTTGCTTCTTTAAAAAGACTGTCTTTGATAAGATTGATTGGAGGGAACAAGTAAATAACATAGGTGAGGGAGAATAGTTCAGATAGAAGAGAGGTATTAAAAGCATGATAACAGTAGGGCTATCTCTAAGCCCATAGATTTTGACATTTAGCTACTAAAAGAAAGATATAGTGTTAAATTTGGCTTCTACAAAAGGCAGAATTGACAGAAATTGTAAAAAAAAAAAAGGATCTACTAGGAAGGCCTACAAATCCGAGGATAAAGATAGTCCAAGATGGCGGCCTGGAAGAGTGGGAGCTAGAGAGTCCGGTGGCTGCTCAGCTGGGAAGTAGAATCCCCACTTGGGACTGCAAGACAGCCAGCGAGAATGGGCTGCAAATTGGTTGTTCCAAGAACAATGGCGAAGATGAGGGACTGAAGATTGGCAGCGGAAGGCCAGGGACAGGCAGACAGGCACAAGTGAGACTGGAGCTGCGTGAAGCCAGTCGGTGTTCTTACACAGTTGCAAAGGCCAGTAACAAGTCTTTCTTCTTCCTTCTTTCATACAGTCTGAGCTCCCAGTTAGGCTTTCTACTTTGGGGTGGGTGTTCTTCCCTTATTTGATGGTCCAAAAATCCCTCACACTCTAATCCAGGCACGGTTCTATCCGGACCTGTTTCCTAATTGTCTCGAGTCGACTTACTCTCTTCAGTCTTCAGTGGCCACAGGTGTGGTTACCGACTCCTATTTCTCCTCATTCTGTCTTACCTCAGCTGTACTTCTATGAGATCGTTGGGGAAACAACAGGAGTAGAATTTCCAGGTATGCCAAATAAAACACAGGAAGCCCAGTTGAACTTAAATTTCAAATAGACAACAAATAATTTCTTATTATATGTATGTTCTGAATGCTACAATGTTGGATGTACTTGTACCAAACAATAATTTGTTTATTTGAAATTCAAATCAAGCTAGCAGCCACTCATGCTTAAGATTCATCAAGTATGATATTTGGGGGGTTGCGAAAGCTAGCAAAAATAAAATTAAAGGACAACCAGATACTTTTTTTTTTGATCATGCTTACAAAAAAACCACATTTGTTATCTGAAATTCAAATTTAACTCTGTATCCTAAATTTTATATGGAAACCCTAATTTTTGAGGAATCAATTTTTTCTATAGACTCCTTGCAGAAGTTTCAGGGCAGGAATGAGTATTTCTGTTTTTCATTTTGGTGATGCATCTTAGAGAAGGTCAAAAGGCAAGGGGCTAGTTTCTGCCTGGGGTTTGGTAGGGTGCTTCAGTCTGCTACTGATTTGTTGCCGGTGTAAAGTTCTTGGAAACCTTTGTTAATATTCAAGTTCAAATGATACCTACTTTGTCCAAAGTAGAACAGAGAATCTACCTTATTTGAAATAGGGCATTTCTGCTAACTTGAAATTTAATCTTGATTTATTAAGTGGAGTTCAAACCATTTCATCATTAAAGGAGATCTGTACATAGCTCAGGGTTTCTAAGCCACACAGAAATTGGAAAGAGGGAAAAATGGCTTATCTCTTTTACGTATTTTTCTAATTGTTATTATGCTGGATTATTAGTGTTGAGACAGAAGAGAAGGGAGAGAGAGAGAGAGAGAGAGAGAGAGAGAGAGAGAGAGAGAGAGAGAGAGAGAGAGAATACCAGGTTTTGGATGGGCTTTAGCCAATTCACTTCTTATTTGATTCTTTTTCCAAACTTTGCTTACCCTCCCCCACTCCTCCCTCTTGCAAATTACTTTTAAAAGAATGTTAACAGGAGGAGGATCAAGAATAGTGTTTTCTTTTCATTCTTTTTGATTTATGTGCCTTTGTCCCAAAAGCTCCTGTAATCTGCTGTATCTTCAGAGGCAGGTCCCTGCTGACAGGGTGAAAGCAGCAAAATCTCCCCCTTCTCAGAGATAAACCCTCTGAAGCTGGATCATTAGCTGCATATACTTTTCCCCTAGAGTCTTCTCTTAAAATATTTGGAACTCTAGATCCCCTTCCATGAAAATGAGAAAAAGCAAATATCGCATGTTTTAGAAGCATGTAACCAGAGCTTTCTAACTCTGGTGGGAGGGAGACTTGGAGTTGAGTTGGTCTGCTTACCTCTTTTGCAGTAGACATTTACTCAGCTGCTGCTTTGTGCCCTGACTAGGGCTATAGGAAACACAAAGAGAAATACAGTGGGGTTGTACATAGAGGTCTGTTTGTCAAATAGCTGAGACCAGTGCGACCTACTTTCTAAGGTCTCTCCATACTCTGAGTCAGATAATCCTGTTAAACACTACTACAGCAGCCTATGTCTTTCCAACATTGCACACTTAAAAATATAGTTCTACATTCACATCTGAAGTGAATATCTGATCATCATTAGTTTCTAAGCTTATAAACTCAATTTTCAGCCTGGAGATGGAACAAAGTAGATACTCATTGAATATTGGCCATATGAATGAATGATGGTACCATAATACAAGACAGTGTTTTATTCATTCATTATAAATAGATAATTGTGAACAGCGAGATGGGAGTTGTCTTAGTTATTTATTCCTTGCTGGGACAGAATGTATCTGACATTTATTTTAGCTCACCATTTCAGAAGGTCTCATATAGTCCATTCATGGGCAACCAGCAACAGTGGAAGCAGACACAGAGGCTAGAAAGCTGCTCACAGCATTGTACACAGAAAGCCAAGCAAAGCTGGAGCAAACGGACATCTGGAGACTCAGGCAAGGCCAGAGGGTTCCCAGGAAGAAGATGTAACAATGTTTCTTCTTCCTTCTTTTAGTTCAAGCTGCCAGATGGGAGCTCCACACCAAGGGTGGGTCGCCCTTCTTCACTAAATGGCCCACATGTCAATAACACACACCTGAAAGCTATGCCTTGGGCATTCCTTCAACCTGAACAAGCTGACATGCTCCCTAGGCCAAACCCCAAGCATCTGCCTCTTCCAGCCAGCCTCACTTCCAAGCGGCACACGTTTCCAGTTATCCCACTCCGTCTGAACACATGAGGCTTTAGGGGGACACTGCGGGTTCATACCATAGCAGGAGTAAGTGATTCCAGAAAGGCTTTGCTGATACTGTGAACAAGGACCACTACCAAGAGCTGTGACCTGTACGGTCAGCCTAGAGCACGTCTGCAAGACGAAGACGCCCCAGGTAGAACAGATGCATGGGCTTCACCTCTTCTTGTCCTTTCCGAGTTTGATGTTGGTGGGAGTGACCTTGTTTTCAGTCAGCCATGTAATGGCCCGTTCATTAATCACCCAAAACTCTGTGGATTTAGTTCACTGGACAGAGTTGTAGTGCTCTTGGAGGGGTTTTCCTCTATGGAAGGAAACCCAGGTTGTCATGCACTGGCTGTGCCTGGGGGATACCTAACCTAGCCCAGAGCTGAGTGGTGGACTCAGAACACCAGCTTTCCTGTTGTCAGCTGTGGAAAATTGGACCCAAACCCAAGACAGTAGCCTTGCAAATGCATATGCACCTGTCATAGCCAGTTCACTTCTTATTTAATTCTTTTCTCAAACTTTGTTTACGCTCCTTCTTCCAGAAGAACTTTTCCTAGTTGCTGCCCAGGGGTTCTAGGGTCAGTGACTCTGCCAGGCCCCACAGGAGTAGCTAAGCCATGGGGATTTTAGGAGCTTCCCAAGGGTTTCTTTCCCAGGGCAGTTTAGGTGAACAATTTATTGTCCAAAACAAGACATCTCCTGAGAATGAAAAGAGGGCTCTATCACTAATTATGCCGGAACAAGAATCATCTGCCAGGCAAACTGGTCCAATGGCAGCTATGAATGTAGAGATCGGTAGTGTGAATTCCACAGCCAGGTGGACTTGGGGCCAGCCCAGGCTCTGTTTGTCATTAGCTGTGTGATCTGGGGAAGTTAGGCATCCATGAGCATCGCAGGATTCAGTGAGTAAATAAACATCAGCAAAGTGTCCCATGTTGGGCAGCTGCTGTATCATTGTTTGCTATTGCTTTTCTTAAGAAATGGAGAAGAAAGGAAGCATCCATTTTTCAGTTCAAGCTTCCAAATGGAGTGAGGTACACAGCCAGTGATTATATATATATATATATATATATATATATATATATATATATATATATATATATAT